>JAANSN010004070.1:0-16228 GCA_036850665.1 Dicranocentrus wangi | reverse complement strand
CAAATTAAAAAAAAAAACAATTTAGTTTCATGGTAAAACATCACAAGCAAGATGTGCACAATCACAAGATCCTTCTTCTTCGGCAAGTGCCTAAGTCTAATAGTGGAGCAGCCTCCAAATATGATGGAAGCATGAGTCTTAAGCCCTAAATATAATCAATTAATAATAATACTACCTATTAATGAAATTCTAACAACCATGGATGAAAACATTTTGTCATATAGATGAAACATGGAGCAAGAGTTGCAAAGTATCAGAGTATCGTTGCGAGAACAGAGGAGTTATACATTAATATGGAGTTTTGAATATATATATTCCTTCAGCACTTTGTGGATTCTTATAAGTCTAATATGCTCAACGTGCACCCAGGAGGAAGGGACACGTGGACTAAATATTTATATATACACTTTCCAAAGCATGCATAGGTAATCACAATTATTATTTAAGGTAATTATTATTGCAAGTCGCAAATTTAAACTCAGCATATTGTGTGTCGTAGTGTCGCTTTTTTGTAGATGTGGGTAGATGTACGATGTACGCAGTGACAAAATACTACTGCTAATTCTTTCACCTTTGTTACCAAATGTTAGCATCATAATCATTAATCATAATTTACAAATTTAAAATCATATTACATCATATTTTGCAGTTTAGGGACACGACATTTGTTTCCGAATTCGCTTGTGATAGCTTAATTAAGTATTTGTCTGCGCATTTTCCTTGCACCTTCAATGTGATGGGTGACTAGCTTGACAAAAACCAGAGAGTAATGTTCCCATACGTGTATCTTCTGCTGCTTAATCAGCATACATAATACACCTTGTAATTAGTGGATATATTTTCGGCTTAAATAACGAGATATTAAGAAATTAGATAATTCGCCAGTTTCGCCTAATTTTACAATATTTTTCATATCATATATTATTATACAAGTTCTACATTTTAATAGAAATCAGTAGGGATGCTCCAATATTTATTATCATTCCGAGCAGAGTGACTGCCGTCATCTTTTTTATTTTGTAGTAGGCTCCGCATTTCACCGCCTCCAGTTTAAAGGTCCTCATCATCACCCTATTTGTGACGCTGCTGCTGCCAACAAAGCGCTCAAGATACTTCCGATGGCGTTCACTGCTCTCAGCCACACTTCCCGCAAATCCCGTCACCAACAACAGAATCGGAGTGTCGAGCACCAGCCCAATTACCCCAAAGGAGGTTATCAACACGCTTCCCAAATACGCCAGCTTCACACTGATCACCAAACATTGCACAATGCAAATGCTCAGCAACAGCTTAAACATGGGGTAGAACAAGGTCGAGTAGACGTTGTTGAAGAGGATGGTCGCAATTCGAAGCTTGGAGTACGTCAACATCTGGAACTGCAAATAATTATAATTGTTCCTCTTAACCCCCATTTGCATCCAAATAGCTTTGAGGCCAGTGCAAAAGGTTTGGATAAACGACAACTGAATGTGAATGTGGAGCAAGGTGACGCCGTACATGACTGACACGGCCCATGTTGCAAAAAGCATGCCAAAGATGAGTCCAGCANGCTTTGAGGCCAGTGCAAAAGGTTTGGATAAACGACAACTGAATGTGAATGTGGAGCAAGGTGACGCCGTACATGACTGACACGGCCCATGTTGCAAAAAGCATGCCAAAGATGAGTCCAGCAAGTTCTCCAACTTCTTGAGGGTCATCATCAGCAACAATGAGCAGGAGGAGCTTCTTCATGCTCCAATATCCTCCAGAGGCGGGATGCCAGGCGGACCCACGAAAGAGGAAAAATGTGGGAATTACGCAAATTGGAGCGGCACCCACCATCGAGCCACTGATAAGCTGCATAAGGGCATTTCTGATATTTCGGGCACGGGCAAAGATATCAGAATGGAAATCTAAAGAGGAAGCCAAAAGTGAAAATTTGTAAACAGATTTTGTTTAGCTGAATTAGAATGAGGAAGGGTTAAAATAATGTGAACTCTCATCCCCACCGCTCTCAAACTGTCGAGTTAGGCTTGACACTGCGTCTATCAATTCCTTTCATTTCCTCCTTCCGCCTCAAATGTATCAATTGGCTGTTAGCCGTGATGATGTAGCCCAAAAGGAAGATGAAATGAAAGTTGAGTTGGGCCCAATCCCCGTCGCGAATGTAATAGCCCTTGGCTTGAGCCACAAAATCAAATAGGGTGTAAGCGGTGATAAGCCCAAAAAGTAGAGCTGTTCCCAGCCATTTGTGGAAGCGGCCCCGACTTTTTTGAAAGGATATTGAGGAAAGGTCCCCGGAACTATTGATTTCGATTTGGAAGGGTAGACCTCCAATGAGCCCCCAGTAGTTGTAGAAACTCCGAAGCACTTGGTCGGCATGCATGGCGTGATAGTGAGAGGTGAGAAATGAAACTGCTCCATAACCAAACTTTTCTGACGTGTTTTTTTGCCCAGGAAACAATATCCAGGAAGTGAATTTGTGTAATTACAATAATGGTCTAGTAATAAAATGCATTTAAGGTTATGCGATACTATTGATTATTAGGGATATTGCAAATTGGCATTCTTTTTGACATGTCATCACAGACTAAATAAGCTATAATATAATGATTAATAATATGTACCTATTGCATTTTCCGGCCTTTTCACATATGTTTGGGTTGACAGTCGAGAATGTCGACATGTAGAGAATACTTTTACTTTTACATGCAATTTTCCTGACAGCAGAGTTGAGGAAATTCCCTGGTATTGAAAATATTTTATGAAGAAGTGATATTCCGCAACTTGTTTATAATTGGTAGTTATTATTTTTTGACATGGAAGTCGCTACGAAATAAATAATTGACATTGACAGAGAAATTGCAAATAAGAAAATATTTTCTTCTGATATATTCATCTTCAATAATTGGCCTGAAATGCAAAACGAAAACTAAATACGTACTGTTTAACTTGTGTCACAAGTCTTGTGGTGTTTAAACTTTTTAAAACTAATAGGAAAGAGAATGTAGGTAGTTCGGATTAAATTTAGACAAATAGAGTGATTGCTTAAAGATTGAGGCTTACAAAATTCTTGCATTCAGAATCACTTTATTTATGTTTCCAATTGCATGTTGATGTTAGTCTTTTAGTCTTGCAGAGCATTAAAATTTGTACCTTTTCAAACAACCATGGATCTCGCAAAAATTTGAGAATAGAAAATATTTCTAACTTACCGTGGGTTATTTGATTGATTTGTTAAAGTACAAGTAAAATATGTAAGGAAGTAAGGTGGCAGGGGCTACCAGGATGCACTCTTGCTTGCTTGTACAACATACCTCTGAGCATGAGCATGTCGTGGGTAGCGGTGAATAATCTTAATCAACGAAATAAATAATTACTAAAATCGCCTCTACCGTTGGAATACTTTCGCCCCCAATTATAATAAATAGACATTTAACCAATAAAATTTAACTGGTTATTACTGTAGGCGTACCTGGAGTAAACAAACACAGCATTTCTCTCATTTAAACACTTACTGAATATATCTTGAACATAATAGGTAAGTACCCATTTTGCATAAAAACTTGAAAGTCGCTCTCACATGAATAAATCACTGTTATTTTATTATACAAACCAAAGCTGCAGTTACATAAGAAAAATCCGGATTCCGTAGGACAACAACATTTTCTCCCATTTTCATTTACAGTCATCAACGCAATTTTACGTACGTACCCATAATTGCAATTATTGCATTGCAAACGTCAAGTTTCAATACTATCCCGTTTTTTACCATGATTTGAGGTCTAGCTACATTTTAATAGAAATAAGAAGGGATCCTCCAACGTTTGTGATGATTCCAAGAAGCGTAAGGCAAGTCATCTTCTTTATCTCGTAGTATCCCCCACACTTCACGGCATCCACCCTCAACGCTCTGATCTCCCTTGAAGAAGCCCTTGAGTCGCTCCCAAAAAAGAAACACCGCTGAAAATGATTCCGATAGTTCAAGCTTTCTTCGTGAACACTTCCCGCGAATCCTGTCACCAGAACTAAAGTGGGAGCGCAGATGAGCATGCCCACTATCCCAAAAGTGGTTATCAGCAGATTTCCCAAGTACGCCAACTTAACGCTGATCACCAAACACTGGATAATCAAGATGCTGATCAGAAGCTTGAACAGAGGGTAAAATATGGCCGAGTACACATTGTTAAATAAAATTGTGACAATTCGAAGGTTGCAGTAGGTGAAGAGTTGCGACTGGAAACTGTTCCGACGAGATGATATTGTTCTACCCTGCTTGGTTCCGCCGCCGCCCATTTCACGAAGAGCTCTCAGGGCCGTTGTGAATGTTTGGATAAATGAGAACTGAATGTGAATATGGAGCAAACAGATGCCAAACATGGCAGACATGGCCCACCAGCCACACATCAGCCCTACAACGCCGCCAGCTATATCCGCAGCCTCCGGATTATCATCAATGAAGACCTTCCTCATGGTCCAATCGCCGGCAGAGCTCGGGTGCCAGACGGCGCCTCGGAACAAGACAAACGTGGGGATCCCACCAATTGGAACCCCCACTATCATGCTGACGCACAAAGTGCACATGATAAAATTCCGGAGCTTGCGGGCTCTGCCAAACAGGTTTCTGTGGTAACCTAAAATAAAATAAAGTATGACTCTTACACTTTTGAATTAACGTGATTACATGATTTAAAAAATATCTCTTAATGTGTGGTTGCCCATATACCTCTCTCGAAACGTTTGGTTAGTGATACCACTGCGCTTATCAGCTCTTCTATCCCTTCCTTGTGCTTGAGGTTTATGATTTGGCAGCCAACTATGATGATATAGGCGAGAAGAAAGCAAAGATGAAAGTTGAGTTGCAAAAAATCCTTGGTTTGGATGTAGACGCTTGCCTTGGTTACGAAATCGGCTAGTGTGAAACTGGTGTGGATTCCTAAATAAAGAAATCCGGCCAGCCATTTGTAGTAGCGACCACCAGGCTGTCGAACAGATATTGAGCACAAGTCCCCATCACGACTTATCTGGATTTGGTATGGCAAACTCCCAATGTTGCCCCAGAACCCGTAAAAGCTTCGAAGGATTTGGTCGAGCTGCATTATGGTTCTCTGTTTGACTACTTCGCTGCCTACTCCAAAACTAGGTCTGCCGCGTGGGCATCAGTGTTCCGAAGGAGTATATAATAACTCTGTAAACGGATAGATGGATTGCAGGGTTGAAATAATGAAAGCAAAAATTTCTGACAATTATATCGCCCTTCAGCTCATGATGGCCGTTCATAACGAAGCAATAAAAAATAATACTGGTTATGATGACGGATTTCTCGTTTACTTTGACAGCAAAAATTCGGGTATTTTGTGTAACATGAGATAGGAGTTGCTGTAGTCAATTTCCTGGTATATTGTCAGTACTTACAATTAGAATAATTGATACTATAATACGATGAAGTGACGTTTGTTTGTAACTTTTCTAATTAATATTATTACGGATTTTTTCTATCTCAGGGTGGAATGCGCAATTAAAAAATAATTGTAGAGCATACTCACGGCAGTAATAATGAGTGAGCAGCTAAAGGCACCAAATCCTGATGGACTCATGACGCATTCCTAAAAAATCGAGAATCCCATACGGTGTAGTGGCCAAAAGGGAAAAATCTCAAATTGCCTATACTTACTTTTTACAATTATTACAATCTCGTGTTCATGTTCATTTCATATAATATGTTGCTGTTCGAAACTCTGTCTGCTTTCACTTCAGCACCGTGCAATGAGCATACGAATATATCCGTGAATATAATTGTTCACCACCCACATAGGTATACAAATGCAGTACTTCAAAGCAACAATAATGTAAATCAAGATTAGCATTTTGACGATTTTTTTGTTGACATATTTTTTTGGGTGTTTATGGATTTTTGTAGAAAAAAGTGTTCGGGGTTTTGTCTTTCGGAATTTAAAACTTTTGTATATTGGGATTCAACATTTGGTATTGCATCTGTGCCCCGTATTTCTCCGTGACTAATGCTGGCAACTCGTGGAACTTTGAGATATTATGCACAAACCGAATTACCCTTGCCTGGTTTTGCATTACATCTGGTTTGCCTGGGTGAAAAAGTGAGTGGTACTCTAGAAAGCTTAAAAAAGGAGAATAAGTAATTTCGCATGCTCTGGTTATATCCGTTGTTAGTCGTACTTTTATTAAATGTGTCAAAATTCAAAATGTAATGCTCACAACAACGCTTGCCATAATGATTTCAAATTTCTTGCAAAATTTTAAATCTGACACTATATGCTAACCATTTTTTACAATGCAACATGATTTAATTAGGGTGAATTAAATTTCAATAGTTTCATGATTTTCTATACAATAAAAGTAGATGGTTGTAAATGTAGTAAAAGTGGGATGACTACATCTAAGCATATCGCTATCGTTTTTGGTGGAATTCAAACTTTTGTATTGTGTAGAGTATGTTTGCATTTAAATATTATTTGGCTCTTGTGATTTTTAATGTTAATATCATAAAATAGGTTTTCATCCTTGTCGTCCACGCAACAACGCAAGTGCGGAAGGAGTATTCGAAATTTTGGATCTGCACAACTGCTAGATATCATACTTTCCTACCCTCACTTCGAATAGAGTATCAAATAATTTTTGGATGTAAAAATAAATCAAAAACAATTTCCCTCTCGTAACGTAACCACGACTTACAATGATCCGTTATTTGTTTTATTACTTTCTCCAGTGTGACCTATACTCATCGCAAGCAAACTGTAATTATCCATTATCCCAATTAGACAAAAGCTATAAAAAATATCGGTTGCCAGAGCTAGTTACTTATTTATGCGTTGCAAGCTAGGACAGCGAATGACGTAATTTTCCCTTGGGTGGGAGCAAATTGCACACTAATCTCCACTCTCAATTAAAAAGAAAAACTTTTATTTACTTGTAAAGATATTACCTACCTGACCTATATGCAAAAATGCGCTTCGACCTGACTTAAATGCTATCGAAGATAATCCATCAGGAAGTGTGTACGTACCCATTTTTACAAACAAAGTCTAATAATTCATATCTATTTTCGTCAAGGCATTCAAACCAACTCAATTTTTACCTTTTTGCTTCAATTCGAGGTATTTCTTCACGGTTTACAGCCAACTCATTCATTTTGGATGGAAGCACTAACTTTATCACATCATGGATTTGTAGAGGTACAAACTGCTAATAAGGGAAAAGAAATTTGTAATTTTACATTTTTGATTTGACATATGGTTTGCAAATTCCACTAATCCACATTTCATCATCCAAGTGCAGTAGTGTCGATTGATTTGATCGGGAGGTACACACGTAATGTAGCTTTCTGACATTGTGCTGTATTTTCTATTTTCTGTATTATTTCTTTTATTTCTTCCACCATGACGTGACGTACGCATCCCATAGTAGTAGCATGTCTGTCACTACCAATTAGACAAAAGTTTACGGGTTTCCTTCCACAACCCCTTTTTGTTGTAATGTGTAGATAATTTAGCAAATACGCTAAATTTCACTCACAAATTGCACCCATCACTATTGTCAATTAAAACTTAGATTGGTCATACCAATTACTCGTATCTCTTTCTACGAGTAGCATAATATTATGTACAAGTTGGAAGGTTATGTTTGTAGCCAGGGGGACATGTAAGCTTGCCCTTGCTGCACAGTCATTGTCATCATCCTCATATCCAGCAGCGCAGTCATGCATGCCGATCAAGTGATACAAAGCTTCTACGGTTTCTGGACCTCCATTGGTGGTCTACCATACGAAATCCAGGTAAACCGGGGAGATCCATCCCCAATAGCTCTCCAAAGGAGGGGCCGCTACTACAGTTGGCTGGCGGGATTTCTTTATTTAGGAATCCACGCCACCTTGACACTCCTTGACCTAGCGAGCAAGGCAAACTTGTATGTGGCCAAGGGTGACTTTGTGCAACTCAACTTTCACCTTTGCTTCCTTCTGGTGTATATCCTCGTGGATGGCAACCAAGTCATTCATTGGAAGGGAAATGAAGCTATTCCCGTGTTTGTGAACGCCATGGGAACATTTGCTTGCCAGTTGGAGAGTGGTAAAAGGGGGAAATTAATTTGAACATTTTATTGCTAAAATACGTTGGTTTAAAAAAAATCCCCGTCCATATTTTCATTTTCAGATTTGCACACAAATTTATTTGAGCGAGCTCGCAAGATCCGGAATTTCATCGTGGCTGGCTTATTCGTCTCCATGCCGAGTGGCATTCTTATTTTTGCATTCCCCGCCGTCATATTGTTCCGGGAAGCCGTTTGGCACATGGGGGCTGGGGGAGTTTGGATCATGAACTGGGTCGTTGCTGATCCTCAAATTTCGCGATGGCTAAGTCTCACCTTTGGGCTGCTTCTCGCGTCCTGGAACTTGTCGGTAGTATGGGGAGGAACTTCGTTCCATATCCACGCCCAGTTTTGGTACATTCAAACCTTCACAACTGCCCTGAAGGCCCTTCGGGGAATGGGACGTTGGGATGGGGACCGATCCCGGAACAACTTCAAGTTCCAGTTGGCAACATACGCCAAACTTCGCATTGTCAACATTTTGTTTAACAATGTGTACTCGGCCACATTCTACCCCAACTTTACGCTCATGGCTAGCATTTTAGTGATTCAGTTTTTAATAATGAGTGTCAAGTTGGCGTACTTGGGGAACCTGTTGATAACCTGCTTTGGGCTGTTTGGGATAATGATGGGTACGCCGGTTTTGGTCGTAGTAATTGGCTTTGCGGGAAGTGTTCACGAGGAGAGTGTGCGATATAGGAAGCACCTGCAGCGCTGGTTTGTCAAGGATAAGAAGTCTGCGAGAGCGATGAGGGCGTTCAAGTTGGAGGCTGTAAAGTGTGGCGGTTATTATGGTATAGAAAAGATGACGCCGGTTACGCTCCTAGGAATCCTTACAAATGTTGGAGGCTCCCTTCTTATTTCTATTAACATGTAAATCTATTTAGAACAAAAATACAGATACAGCTACAAATACCAAAATCTATTTCCAATTTGCCATCCATCGCGCATGTTTTAGTCAAGCAAAGCCTTTGCTATATTTCAAAAATGTATTTAATGTTGTTGTCGTTATTAGTTCATTCCACTTTTTACAGTCAGTTGGTACATTGGTTGGGTTGGTGGGATATATATCTTGGTATGATTATTATGTGCGATGCAAGTTAATTTGAATAAAACATTATGCAAATATTGGTTATTCCATATTTAGATCTAGTAAACCATTTTACATTACCTAAAAATTTCGCGATCTTGGGATTCCAGCAATATTTGTTAGCTTTTTGTGCTTTTGTTGTTAGATGGAATGTTAAGATATCGGTGGCTTTCTCGGTACGCCAAGCTGAAATTTTGTCAGCAATTTTGTATATGGGTTTGGATCGGGTATTGGGCATGGGGGGCACGAACATTAAAAGTCACATTCACAATCAATTAACATGGAAATTTCCAATTTGGCATGATAGGAAGTGCTTGTGCAAGTTAAATTTACAGAAACGGTACTTACTAAAAAACGTTCCACAGCTCAATATTTCAAAATTAGCTCTGCACAAGAGCCAACCATAATGGTATGTGTAGTGGTGCACAATTTAACATATTGTAATATGGTTTACAAGTATTCCAACGACTAATTTCGAGATTAGGATACATAAACTTTGAGGTAGATGTTTTCTTTCAATATTTGATGAATAGTAGGCACTCTAGACCCTTTAAAATATTGTTTTTGTTCGTACCAAGTTCAAGCCCAAAAACCCAGCAAACTGATTTTTGGTGGGTGGGTTCATGACTGGTGTATATATTCTCTCTTAAATCGTGGTGACTATTTCTTGTTTAGTATTATTAGTAGTAAGTCAAAGGATCCAGGAACTATTATTTATCCATTTGTAATGGTTTACTTTAACGATCTGCAATAAAACCAAATAATATGTAATAATTAATTGGATTTGCGAGAGGAGTTTACTTGATTAATATAATGTCAGGTTATGTTATGCCTTGACGAAACACACATTTCCTTTTTTACTTTACTGACAGTGGAAATGTTTGCAATTTGTTTCCAAGGGGAAATTACGTCATTCGCTGTCCTAGCTGGCAACACATATAAACTACCAGCGACGACGGGATATGGTCATAAGGGCAAACTGGAGAAAATAATACATAGCGGTTTGTAAATGGTTACAATAAGAGCATTTACTCTCGTCTTATTTACACCCTCCTCCAAATGTTCATATATTGATCAAAGTGGGCTCAGTAATCGATGATTATAAGTAAATATAAATATTGTGTTAAAGCAAAAACGCGAAAATTATCCACTTTTTTACCACCCTCCTATAAGAACATCTATCTACATTTCAATAGAAATAAGGAGGGATCCTCCAACGTTTGTAATAATTCCCAGAAGAGTTACACACGTCATCTTCCTGATCTCGTAATAGCTCCCGCACTTTACTGCCTCCACTTTAAACGCCTTCAACTCTCTTGAAGACACCTTATTGTCACTCCCCAAGAAACGCTGAAGATGATTCCGATAAATTAGACTTTCTTCCTGGACACTTCCCGCAAAGCCGGTGACCAAGACTAAAGTAGGAGTGGCAGTCAGCATACCAGCAATCCCAAACATGATTATCACTACATTTCCCAAGTAGGCCAACTCGACGCTGATCACCAAAACCTGTATGATTAGAATGCTGAGTAGAAGCTCAAAGAGAGGGTAAAATAGCACGGTAGTACACGTTGTTAAACAAAATTGAAGTAATTCGTAATTTTGTATATGTTTTCCAGTGGAACTGTCCGATCCGGGATGATGCTATTCCTCCCTTGTTGAGGCCCACTCCGCCGCGGAGAGCCCTCAAGGACGTTGTGAAAGTTTGTATAAATAAAAACTGGACGTGTATATGGAGTACAATGATTCCAAATATGGCTGACAGGGACCACCACGCAGTAATTAAGCCAGAAATGATGCCAACTGTCTCTGCAGCCTTCGAATCATGGACCATGATGACTTTTCGCATACTCCAATATCCGGCAGAGCCCGGGTGCCAGACGGCGCCTGGGAACAAGAAAAACGTGGGAAATCCGCCAATGGGCACCCCTCCAACCATGCAGAAGCATAATAAGCCAATGATAAAGTTGCGGATTTTGCGGGACCGATCAAACTGATCTCTGTTGAAAACTATTATTAGGCTGAGTTTTAGTTTGAGATTCAGTTGTGAGTCAATTTTTGGTCAATGGCTTCACTTACCCCTCTCCAAATCTGTGGTTAGTGACGCCAGTGCGTTTATCAGCTCTCCAATCCCTTCCTTCTTTGTAAAATGAGTGACTAGACAGCCAACTGTGATGGAATAAGTCACAAGAAAGACGAGGTGAAAGCTGAGTTGCACAAAATCCTCCTGGGCGACGTACTGCTTTGCATTAAACAGTAAATCAGTTAGGGTGAAAATGGTGTGAATTGCTAAATACAGTAGTCCAGCCAGCCATTTGTAGTATTGAGCATCCTTTTGAAAAGAAATGGAGCTTAGGTCTCCATGGTTGATTTGGATTTGATACGGCAAACTTCCAGCTTTGCCCCAGTAGTCGTAGAAGCTCCGAAGCACTTGGTCGACCTGCATGGTGCTTTTTTGATAACTTCAACAATATGAAACTACCTACTACTCCAAACTGAGTTCTTCTGCCTTGGCCTCGGCCTCGGCTAACAACACGTAGTAGTCTCTGAGGTAGTAATGCGATTAATTATTATTACTGGCTTGGAATGATATATGAAATTATAGATAGGAACAATTAACGTAGGAATTTCTGCAAATTGCCAATTATATAGTGCTTTGGCCAAGTTTTACGTGGTCATTACAAGGCAATCAAATGAGAGTATTTCTACTCTCAGTAGTAGTATTTCTCATTTATTGTTGGGCGACAGTAAAAAATGTGGGTCGTTTTTTTTGACATGAACATATTACAACAAGGTATGCAAAGCTGCGAGAAAGAATTTACTAGTATTGATGATTGGGCAAAAAATTAATGATGACATAACGGCATTAAGTAGTTGGTACTTTGGTACATTCCATTTGAAAGTTTTATTTTTTGCTTGTTGGACAGAACATCTTTAATACTAATTAACTAGTTGATTTCAAAAAAGTTCCAAAGGGAAAAACATTTTTGCTGAATTTAGAAAACAAGAGTAGGAGAGGGTATATTTATCTTTACAAAATTTTCATGTTTTTTTAATGCTCCAAATGAATAAAATTAATGCTAAACTAAACTGGCTTTATTTTTTGACTCTACAATTTCTTGCGTCGACTTTGAGTCAGAAGCATTTTTAAAAGGCGGATTTTCAAGCCAAGCAAAAATTCTTTTAATATTATTATGCTAACAAAGTTGGAAGCAAAACAAGGAACGAATTGTGTTTCATTTAAATTTATTGTATGTACTATATCCTATTATCTTTACCAGCAAATAATTTCCATGCAACGTGAATAATATAAATTTACTATTTGAAAAATCAATTGCGGTGGTTCAATTCTTTTTATCATATTTTTTGTCTTTTCATCTTAAATGGACCATCATATCATAACCTATTTCAAATTGCTGTATAGTATTCTAGCATAATGGTTGAAGCATGATTCACATTTTAATCGAGATAAGAAGGGAACCTCCAATATTTGTAACCATGCCGAGAAGCGTAACACAGCTCATCTTCTTGATCGCGTAATAAGTCCCACATTTCACCGCCTCCACTTTGAACGCCCTCATCAACCTCGCGCAAAGCTTGTCCTTGCAAATCCAGCGCTGTTGCTGCAGGTGCGTCTTATACCGGACACTCTCCTCATGGACACTTCCCGCAAAACCAGTGACCAGGACCAGCACAGGCGTAGCAAGTAGCATCCCGAATATCCCAAACACGGTTATCACAACATTGCCCAAGTAGCTCAACTTGACGCTAATTACCAAACACTGGATAATTATAAAGCTCATCAGAAACTTAAAGTTGGGGTAGAATATGCCAGAGTACACATTATTAAATAGGATGGACGCAATTCGAAGTTTGGAGCATGTCACCAACTGGGACTTGAAGTTGTTCCGGGATCTGGCTCTTCCACTCCAAAGTCCCCCCATCTCCTCTCGCAGAGCCTTCAGGGCTGTTGTGCAGGTTTGAATGTACAGAAACTGAATGTGAATGTGGAGCAGAGTTAATCCGTACGAGATGGACGTGAACCAGGTCGCGAAGAGCAGCCCAAAAATGAGGCTTAGCCATTGGGAAACTGCGGGATCGGCAATGACAATTTCCATAGCCCAAACTCCTCCAGCCCCCATGTGCCAAACGGCGTCTTGGAACAGGATGACTGGGGGAAATGCACAAATAATGAGGGCACTCACCATCGTAACGCATAGGCTCCCCACAATGAATTTTCGAATATTGCGAGCTCGCTCAAACAGTTGGGTTGGAAATTCTAGGATTGAAAAAGAAAAATACTTTTTCAAATCCCATTTTATATCCAAAGTAGTTGACCAAGGGGTCTCCACGTACCTGTTTCCAGTTGATCAGTTAGCGTTCCCATAGCATTGACAAACTCTGGGATCTCTTCCTTGTTTTTAAAGTGAATGATTTGACTGCCAATACCAATGAAATATCCAAGAAGAAAGATGAGGTGAAAGTTGAGTTGTACAAAGTCCCCCTCACGGATATATTCCTTTGCCTTGGACAGGAAATCAGTTAGGGTGACAATGGTGTGAATACCCAAGTAGAGAGATCCTCCCAGCCATTTGTAGTAGCGACTACCACCCTTCCCAAAAGACATCGGCGCTGGATCCCCATTTGGTTATTTGGATTTGGTATGGTAAACTGCCAATGGTAGTCCAGTAGTCGTAGAAGCTCTGAAGCACTTGATCGACATGCATAGTTATGTTGGTTACCTCGATGCAACTGTTACTGATGACTCGAGCATGCTTTTCCGAGAGATATTAGAGTAATTGCAGTGGCAAATATTAAATGGACTCCGTCCGGAACTAACCAATTAGCCCGTCAAATATTTTGGTTATGTAATCACCAGCAGCCAAACGTAATAATAACTATGCGCAGTTATTTTCTTGGCTTGAGATAAAAGTTTATGCAGCAGATTTTCTAGATAATAATTGGTCAACTGCTATTGCAACTTGTCTATTTGGTATTTTATATACGTCTCAGGGACTGAATGGTGCCATCAAATGAATAACTGCAGAGTACGTATATGAGTGATTACGTCAGGGAAATATTTCTCCTAGCTTCTAATTATTTTACTGTTAATTAATTTTTTTCTTGGCTTGAGATAGAAGTTTATGCAGAAGATTTTCTAGATAATAATTGGTCAACTGCTATTGCAACTTGTCTATTTGGTATTTTATATACGTCTCAGGGACTGAATGGCGCCACCAAATGAATAACTGCAGAGTACGTATATGAGTGATTACGTCAGAGAAATATTTCTCCTAGCTTCTAATTATTTTACTGTTAATTAATCAAGTACGTAAACCTGTTATTTGTGGTTCTGCAAACTATATAAAACTCGCAACTGTTTCTTCAAATTCTTGAACTACACTAACCAAGAATAAATTAAAAATGATTCACATTTTAATAGTTAAAAAGATCCCCCAAAATTTGTGATCATTTAATACTCGCAACTCTTTCTTCAATTTCTTGAACTACACTAACCAAGAATAAATTAAAAATGATTCACATTTTAATAGTTAAAAAGATCCCCCAAAATTTGTGATCATGATATCAAGGAGGGTTAAGCACATCCCCTTCTTGATGTCGTAATAACGCCCTCCACATTTTACTGTCTCCAGTATATAAAAGCCTTTATCAACCTCGCAAATCCCTTCAGGTGCTCCGGTAGCGTTCACTTTATAATATTTTGAATACTGTAAGGTCATCTCATATAAATCATAAAGATCTATTTCACGTTGCCCTATATTCAAGTATAATACGAAATCAGGTTGGACAGCAGCATGACACTTCATTCCAAATAGGTCACTAATATATCCTGCCTACAGTGTCTCTCTGGTAAAGTACCGATATGTCCAATCCACTAACACCACGTTACAGTTGTTAACGTAATGCTGGCCCACGTGGATTATGTTGGCCAAAACTAGATGCTACAAGGAATGGGGATGGAAAATCCGCGGTGCAAACCCCTGGATAATTACCTTAAGAGGCAAGGCTTTGTCCCACATCTTACCCCAGAGCTAATCCGCGGTGCAAACCCCTGGATAATGACTTTAAGAGGCAAGGCTTTGTCCCACATCTTTCCAAGAGCCGCTGGCTAGTAAGGGTCAACATGTCTGCACGCCGCAGTACTAAAATGGAACAAAATTGAAATTAGACAAAATTTGGGATGAATGTGAAGAGGGGGCTAATGTAACATATGCACTGGCTGCCAACTGTGGAATCGACCAGTAAATTATGAAATCTTCCCAAGAGATTATTTTCTGGGCATTCTCTCTTCTGGGGGAACAGGTGCAGGTGCAGGACAAAATTTTCCTGCTCCAGCAACACACTCCTGTAAAAACGTGGGTATGCAAGACAATTACGTATATTTTGTTTGCTGCATTCTGATTTTTAGGATCGACCATTTCCACAAAGGACCTCTACTCTCCGGTTTTCTACATTCCGATTTCCAGGTTTTTCAATCTCTCAATAGAGCATTATTTTTAACTAATGTGATTAAAATTTTATTATATTCAATTATTCCTCAATCATATTAAGTGCACACTGGAAGTGCATTGGACAGCTGCACGGCGGATACTCCACAAGAGTTCCTGTCCAAAAATAGGACATTTTGAGTACGATATGTCCGCTGACACATCACACAGTTTGGGACAAGTGCAAATATTGAGAGGAAAACATTGAGAGGAAACAAACACAACTGCCTAATGTACCCTACCCCATTCATATAGTACTCCCCTAAAGGATATAAACTACCCCCTAATCTAGTATAGTCAACACCGTATATCCCTATTATTTTGATACATGTTATGGGAATGCAATGGAAATTTAATCTCTCGGGGGTTTTGAAATTTCACAAATTTTCTAAATTATGCAGTACTCATGCAGGATAGAAAAAGCCGTACTCTTTTATACTCGACAGATTCCGTATCTACCTGTCAAAACCTATCTATCTACATACCGGGTTTGGGCCAGATCGAATCCAAATAAAATTTTCGTCAGGATTTT
>JAANSN010004069.1:0-16230 GCA_036850665.1 Dicranocentrus wangi | reverse complement strand
GGCACATTTATATATGGGGGTCATAAGGACACCACTTCAAAAAAATTTCCATGTCCGGCGAATTTCAAACCTCCATAACTTTTGATTGGAGGATTGTAGACACCTCATACTTGAGATGTACACGTTTCATGAGAAATGCTATCGATTGGTATAATAAAAAAGTGGGGCCATCAGTCGTTTACTCCACCCGAAGCGCCCCCAAAACAAGTGTTTTTATCGCTTTATCAACATTCTAAATCAAATCTAAGCGTATTTATCATTTTATAATGAAACAGGTCCCACGCAGTGTCCACCAGTGGGACTTTGACTTTGGTTGGAGGTAATTTCATGATGAGCATAGCGCATGTTTTGCATTTTCGTTTTTGTTTGCTGGATTTGATGAAAAGGTGTCGCATATTATAGGTATTTCTTTCTAACATAATTATAGCTTCTAGTAGAGCAGATGCAGATTCTTTCAGTTCAGACACGAACAGATGTGACCCGGTCTTAAAACCTAAATCTATCAGCGAAACAAGATTTCTACTGATTGGTTTTGGTTGGTAACAAAGTAACAATTCTCCTCTGACTAGTGCTGAAAGGCATGTATTACGTTTTTATGTTGCTGTTACATACTGCTGGAATCTTCAATTATTGCAGCTATGCAGCTACCAAACATCTACAATACCAATGTATGAGACATCGATGTACAATTTCTCTCAATCGGTGTCGGTGGGTTCTATTTATGCAAGTGTAAATTGTAAACTATCTTGTCATTTTTTGTCTTGTATTTAGTGTTTCTATTCACATTTAGGTATGCATTGAATTACTACAGCTTGTGAGAACCAAGTCCAACCGCAACCGCAGGCACGCAAACCTTTGCATTGTATTCTCTGCTGATCTAATCTCTGGAGACATTTCCATACATGGTGTACCTAGTACCTAGGTGGTATATATAAAAAAATCTCCAGCGAGAGATGTTTTACCTGTTGGGTAAACGATAAAAACTGGATCTTTGTCTTATCCCAACCCATTGAAAATGTTTGCGCATATAATGTCTGTCCGTCCAGCCTGGTATAATGTTGTTGTGTTGGGTTTGGGTACCTATACACTTCCATATCCAAGTTAGCAGTAAAGGATCTTGCAAGCGTATGCACATGGTTAAGGAACATTATAGATGAGGATGATTATTTATATCCTTAAAGTAGCTGGAGGCATTTACATATTGCCGATATACATTTCTGGTTATATTAGCTAGTGTGCGCATACTGCGTATTGTATTTAATAGTAGTACGGATTGTCTGGAAAAATCATACATACCTGACCTGTCTCGTCCGTTCATTTAACAGATGAGACCAACAGCAACCTGCAAGCATTATTATTATAGATGAAAGTATCAAAATGTGTGCCATGAAGCAGACTCACTCGTGAGGATCGGCTCTTTTGTGGATCATTTTTCGTTGCCTGTAGTATTGTAGTAGTACCAATTTGTCTAAAATGGGGGTTTTTAAATCGGCATATTTGTAACTAATCACCTATAATACAATGTACATATTATTAAATACATTTATTTAGGTGCCTGTGTTTTGTGAATATTGTGATTTGTGATACGTTCCGTATATTTGTTTGTCTATAACCATCTCTCTCGCATCATGTCGCACCAACTCCAGCCCAGCGTCAGTGATTACTTGCGCTAACCTAACGAGTAAGTTTTACAATAGCTACATGACTATGACATTCCGGGGATTCTTCTGCTCTGCAGTCTGCTACTTTTACCCGTTATATAGTTGTTACAATACAACTCTTTGAGGTTAGACATCAATGATGTATTTTGACATTAACATTTTTCCAGAAATATCCGTACCGGTGTAGCATATATCAAGTTATAACATAACGGTAGACCTCACAATATAAATTATCTTGAAGGGAGTAAAAGAAGCTATTACATAAATTACTCAATAACAACTCTGCTAATGGCAAAGTACATACATGTACAGAAATTTGCCTGGACTCGTCCTTTTAGGTCATCAGTTCATCACTCTTCTTAATTGTGTTTGTCTTGCTGTGTGCACAGTGCATACATAGGTACATGGCAATGGCATGAATGAATCCTCAGATCCGGCCGGATACAGCATATGCAAGGAATTACTGTTTTGGACATCAGCAGATCGCACTTAAACCTAGGTTAGTTTTTCATGGTATGCATTTCCCACACCTTAATTAGTTTTGCATTGTATTTATAATTTTTGGAAAAATCTACTTTAGAGTGGATTATGAAATGTGATGTGACTATCTATGTGATACTATTGTTTGAAGTGTAACATTTTATTGCCAGAAATTAGTCAATAGACTGGCTGAATACAAATTCAGTATTCAGTATTCTCCCAAACTTGACATGTTTCCAGGTTAGGTTGCACAAACTTTCTATAACGCCCATTAAAATTCAATGCGCAATTCCTAATCTTTAACTTTGATAAATTAAATGCGTTGTAAATTTCCAGAAAACGTGAAACCATTATAGGCATGGTCGTTTTAATTTTAATACGTGTATAATTGTACACAAATGGGCGTTATTTTAATGTGATGCGATGTTAGGTATGGGTTGCAGTTTTAATGAGCAAGGTTGTTGATCATGCGCGTTGCATCATTAAAAGTATGTAGAAACGTCAATAGCATTACATATAAATATCTATAAATATAATGTCGAAGTTAGCCGGAGCAGTTTAGTGTAGCTGCGTAAAAGTTAAAGTCTCCTTTAATCGTTGTTCGTATATATGAAGGATGACGGTGGTAATAAATAAAATCATTTCAACTCCAAAAGCTAACGGTTGTTCACATACTTTTTAATCCACCCACACGTAAACTCCTTAATTGTGCAAATATTTATTCTGTGGCGAAATTCGTTGGCGTAACTGCCAATCACATGTAATAGTGGCAGTGGCGTATTATCGGAAATATTTTAATAAGAAAGAAACCTCGTAGTCTGATAAGGAGCTACGCAAGAAATGCAATTTAGGACAATTTAGTAAGTGCAATTCCAGCATGTTTTTCATATTTTTTCTTACATTTTACATACAACAGTCCCTGGTACAGATGTAGGCAGAACTTTGTTTCGCTCAATAACCTTGTGCTAAAAACATACTTACAATTAGTTAAAGCGAATAGGTATACATAATATAAGTCTAAGATCAGTTTCTGTAGAGAACTGAAGTTGGAAGTTGGAACTGTGTAAGGAACAAGCGACAAACGGTTTGTGTAACCTGTGTCTTTGTGCCATTACGGGATGCTCTTTAATTCCATTCCATGTGTATTTCTAATCTTACAAGAGATACCCAAACTAATAGCTGCATAAAAGTTATTCTTTTATGGTTTCTAGTAAGGAAGACCTCCCGAGGGAAAATTCGCATGCCTTAAATGCGTCTTGTAGTATAATTTTGCGGTTTTTATTATATTAATTAAGCGTATATAATATACCTACGTAATAATCCGACCATTGCACATTACCCCAGCCTTATATCCATCCTCTTGTGGATCAGCAGATCAGCTTAATCCCTCAAAGAGATTCGGTTGGTAAATATGCTATAATAAAAATAGTGCATTCATCGCCCATGTCATTAAAATTTCCCTAATCCTTTAATTCCGAAAAGACATTTATGCCAATTTTTGCATTACCATCGTACGACGAATATAGGCATTTTGTGATACGTTTGCGAGTGAGAAACACGAACAAGGGTTTATACACGTACCTAAATGTTTACCTACATGTTTATATAAAAAACTGTGTACATAAATACAAACACTGGTTAGCCCAGAAAACTTACCGAGATAGAATTATGTACTGTTCGATGTTCCTAGAATTTATTTAATCAAATACAATATATAACCGAAGTAATGACCTACCATGAATTGTGACTTGTGACAATGTGGCTTTGGTATGTGTGTGCGAAGCATTTCATTAGGAGAAATGACATGAACTACGGACATCACGGCATTGTGCATACTATTTATAAGTTTATATGATTATATACATATTTTAAAACTTAAAACTAGCCATTCTTAAAAAATGTGCATCGTGGATGCATTTTTGAGTACATATATATTATCATTTATCATGCAAGCTAGTTAGGACTGTATCGGTATTCATTCTACATCCACCACACACATTTTCAGCGTTCCAGTAAAAATAGTTGAGTTGAACTGAATGACCAATATTATTATACACACTTCTTATCAAACTCCGGCGTAGCCTGTCTGTCCTCTTATGGGTTCACCAAGATATATCATATCTGGCATAACAGAAGTACGAGGTGTGATTTATCAACATGCTTTGTAAATAAATATCTCTGTGAAACATAACTGGCGTACACCCTGATTACTCTGGGTTATATTATACAAACTCTTAAAGAATCTTTTATTTTTTCGAGTAATGTATTTCAAGTAATAAGTGTATTCGATGTGTTGTTTGTTTTCCTACAGAGTTTTGTAAGTTCGTGGAGTGAAGAATTATATTAGACCCGAGCCGTGATTATGTTTTTATGCTTCGCAGTAATCCTCCTGCTCATTCCATGATACGACGCAACGTTTAAGGTATTAACCCTAAATACAAGGAGCAGCAGAGGGGCAAGGACTAATTTTTATATTTAAGATGGCCAAAATCTCATTTTTTCAGATTGTACTGCACATTGTGGGTGTTTATGGTAGAGATTGGATTAAGAAAGAATAATCTGTATCCCCAGTTGGGCAACAAAATTAAGTAATATCAGCCAGCAAGGTATTTGTACCCATCTGCACTCTATTTTTGTGCCTGTTATCAGTAGTGTGTTTCGCAAAGAAAACAAAAATCTATGTTTCGAATGGTGTCTCAAGAAGGCTCGTGCAGAAACTGGGAAGCATTGTAACTTGTAACTTGACTAACATTGCCAAAGTATGGTTGTAATTATTATCTATCAGTCCACACTTCCACATTATATAGTTTCAGGTCGGAGTAATTAACGCGTTTGTGGCTCTTCTTCCACATTACTTTTAGATGACGAAAAGCAGTGATAAAATCGAGCTGAAAACTGGAACGGAGAAAAAATCTGCAGCGAGTTTAGAATGCGTTCATATCCGTCCCAAGGGAGCCGACTCTAGCTCCACCGGGAGTACAGCTTCTACGGCAAATTATGGCTCATTGAATGACTTCAGAGGGGAGTTGCGACGGAGAAAGTAAGACAATGCTGCTTGTTGTTTTTTTAAGTCTTTGAAGTATGTATGTATTAATTAAAATTTTGAAAATTTCCTAACCTTGTGTTCAATCAAACAACAGCTTAGATAGAGCCGTGACTAAAGAAGGGATTTGCAACTTTGAACCAAAAAATGTGGACAAACAAAGGCGGAAGTTTATGACAGATATTTTCACTACTCTGTTAGTCTCATAGTCTCTATATGCATATCTTCATTTCCTATTGTTTCCAACTAACTAATTCCTTGCACTAAATATGTTGCGTTAATGATTTTTTTGTAGTCTTGAGGTCCGATGGAGGTGGACTCTGTTTGCGTTTTGTGTAGTGTATTTCGGCTCGTGGACACGTAAGTAAAAATGAAAATAGCCATTCAATGAATTCAAAACTACGCCCTGATCTGTTTGAAATGGTTTGGGTTTATTTTACAGTGTTCGCCTTAATCTGGTACTTGATACTCTACCTTCATGGCGACGTTGACAATTTCGGAAGGGCGGATTGGCAACCTTGCATCACGGGGATTCAGAATTTCACATCAGCATTTCTGTTCAGTGTTGAGACACAGCACACTACGGGTTACGGATTCTATCATTTAACGGAGCTTTGCCCATCCGCAGTTGTTTTGTTTTGTATTCAGTCAATCGTTGGCGTCATTCTGGAAGGATTAATGGTAGGCTTAGTATTTGTGAAAATGTCACGTGCCAAAAAAAGAAGCGAAACTATCATGTTTGGCAAGAATGCTGTGATAAACATGCGAGATGGAATTATATGCTTTATGTTTAGAGTAGCAGGTAAGTCAAAAGATGATACACATAAGTCGAAAACTTCCTATACGCTTGAAAAATACCTTGAATTTGAGTACCGTATTTTGTTGGCCTGAGCTAGATATGAGAAAAACTCACTTGCTAGAAGCACATGTGCGAGCACAATTGGTTCGGAAACGGACCACCTCGGAAGGGGAAATTATTGCATATCATCAAGAAGAGCTTGAGGTAATCACAATAATATAGATATCAATATGAATGTATCTTTAGGGTAACTTGCTGATGTTCCTAGTATAAAGTTGAAAGTTCCTTCATAGGTTGGCGGAGACGGGGAAAAAGATGACAAAATCCTACTCTTCTGGCCGACAACTGTGATTCACAAAATTACAGAGAATAGTCCACTGAGAGATCTTACTGAAACAGATTTGCATCCGTTCAATAACACGTTTGAAATTATTGTTGTTCTTGAAGGGATCGTAGAGTCAACAGGGTTAACTGTACAAGCTAGATCTTCATATCTCCCGTCAGAGGTGTTACTAATAATAATAATACAAATTGACATACCCACATTTTAAGGTTTGAGCATTCAAATGAGCTAAAAAATACATTTTACTCGCAGATTTTATGGGGACACCGATTCGAGAATCTCACTTCCTGCAAGACAAGCTCCGGCTATAGAGCTATCGACTACTCATTGTTTCATGACACTATTCCTGTCAGTATGACTATTGACATGAGTAACAATACTCAAGAGAAAAAAAATGAATTGAAACCGTTAATATAAGAGAAATTATAGTATGTATTTTTTCTATCACCTGTATTTTGAATTGTCCAATAAATTCAGTTGTCCGAAAATAAAAAGCACTGCGTACAAAGTTTTGTATTAAACAGTGCCTGTTATCAAAGCTTTGTGTGTATTAGCCATTTTAGAAAAAAGGTGTAGTCCCAACAAACCAATCGTTTGTATCCGCCAATTCCCTTGTTCGTTTCATATCGTTTCTAATTAACAATGATCTTCATGATGG
This sequence comes from Dicranocentrus wangi, assembly GCA_036850665.1. Lineage (NCBI taxonomy): Eukaryota > Metazoa > Arthropoda > Collembola > Entomobryomorpha > Entomobryidae > Dicranocentrus > Dicranocentrus wangi. The sequence continues at coordinate 9,246 of JAANSN010004069.1, read as the reverse complement.
CTTTGCATTTAATCTTGAAGATGTCACATATCACATTATTATTTTCCTACTCTTTGGAGTGCCCGATAAACCTTAATCCATCTGCAAACAAGCCTTCACGCTCATCTATAGGTACCGAATTTAGTAATGATATTGCTTGTCACACGTGGCATGAAGAGTGCAAAAAGGTTTCATGTATCCCGTTATTCTACCAGCGTTTGCTACTACACCAAAAAGATTTAGGTATGTTTGTATTCATCGGGATGGAATAATTCATTTTTAATTGTAAATGTTATATTTACCCAATAATTTTTGGCATATAAGTACCATACCATGCAAAGTTAAAAAATAATAGGTTGATTTTAATTTCTGTGAAAGATTTTGAAACAACTTGTGCTGAGTAATGTACCACGATTCCATTGCACATTTTGCATTTTATTCTCCTACATATAAGCATCAATACTTGCAAGTAGACTTCGGGAAAGTGTAAAGCTTGGCTGGAGTAACTCCGTAATACTTTAACAATGTTTGTTCTTCTTATCAACAATATCAACCCTTATTTGAACTTCCATCAATGGCTACCAAGTAGGAATGCATTTCTAGGAAGGAAAGCACCGTATTACAGCGAACGCGAATCAATAACTCATGTAGTGTGAGTGATGGTCTACTGTCTACTCTCTAAAAGTATAATTTGTAGAAGGCTTCCTAAAGGAGGATTACCTTTACTCTAAAATTAATTCGAATTAGTTAGATTTTAAACGGATTGACGTGTGTAAAAAATATGTAGAAATCTTTCAGTTTTAAAAACAATGGATACGAACAGCGGAAATATTTCTGTTAACAGTAATCTGATAAGATTTGCCACATTTGTAAGTTCATTTAAATCTAGTCATTCATTTATTGATTATTTCTCCACTTCAGGTATTTTTTTCAATTCATGTACTAATTGTTTTGTGTTAAAGGAAGATGAGGGGGTTGTTCAATTCACTGTGAAGCCTATAACATCAATCCGGTACAATGCCACACATTATTTGTACGGGATTGGAGTTGAATTGCTGGAAAGTCTCCAATTCATGCTTAATTTTCCGTAATAATCTAACTTTAATAAGGTGCTCTATATCTGCATAACTATAAGGTTTGGTGTTCAAATTAAAGCTGAATTTCTGCTGAAATCATACAGAGCACCTCACATCACATTTGTTGACTCATACTTCGAGACAGACCAAGCTCACCGATTGTCGGAAGGAGCCTGGAACGAAACGGTGGACGACTTGCTGAAATCTAACAGGACCGATGTCGTAATCGGATATTTGTATTTACTACCTTCCAGAGCCGAAATCGCAAACCCCTTGATGCCCATTTCAAATGAAATGTTTGAAGTATACTTTCTCCAACCAGAATTCACCCAGGTTTGGTATAATCCATTTACTAAACAACTTTCGACCAGCTTTGCACTGGCATTGATGGGGGTTCTAGCTATTTCCGGAGTGCTACTTGCATGTTTTATGAGCTTTATTATTGGACCGAGGTCGTCCTCATCATCATCCATTGAAACGACGAAGCGTCATTGGCGTTACTTTGAATGGTACAGGTTTTGGAATAATTTGTATGACACGATGTTTTGGGCTATTGGAACAGGTTGCCAACAAGGTAATATATACTACTTTAAAACATTTAGAAACCCCTGTCGTGTTAAATCTAAATGTAGGATTTACTTACAGGAACAGACATAAACGCTTCCAAATGGCAAGCTAAGCTGTTAATTGGTCTTATGGCCAACCTGTGTGTTCTCACCTACAGTATGTACTGCGGCCTCATAGTTGCCAGCTTGACGAGAAAGACAAGTCCGATACAGGATACACAGCATTTATTCCATTTCAAGTATACATTTTACGCATATCCGGATACTAAATCTAGATTTTTCATTGGAAATGAAAGTGATGTTCGTAAAAATACACAATTTAGAAGTATTATAATAGAATTCGCGATTGGACGTGTACTATTAAACACATTTATTCTGGTATTGCACTGCAGTTATTCTGGAATCCTCCCATACCCAATAACTATACTTTGGAGGATGATGATTTGGAAGAGTACAAAAAGACACAGTCCATTCGCCGGATATTTACGCACCGTCATGCTCACCTGGACACACCGGACTTATTTTATCCGGATCTTTACCACGACGGTCGCATTTCTCGTAAAGTGTGTAATTTATTATCGGTTTTGCCTTACAGGGGAGGAAGTCTTCAAAGTGGGTTTTATGCGAGAAAGGAATTTAAACTTCGACGTGAATTCAATTATGCGTGAGATTTTACAACATGAAATATCATACCATATACCATCACACAGTCCTTTACTTCCGCAATGCAAACTAAATATATATTCCTAACTTTTTTGTTATGCTTCACACAGGCTCTCTCGGATTCGTGAGGTAGGAGTTGCTGGTCGACAGCTTAAAATGTACGACAGTTCAAGAGTGCAAAGGTGCCCGTCAAAAAGGCTTTACTACCAAGCGGACTTAGGAATGTCTTATTTGGGTTCAACTTTCTTGGGTTTACTTGTTGTGTACGTTATAGCCACGTGCGCTTTCCTTGTTGAATATTTTTATCAAAGGGGAACCAGTCCTAAAAATGTAAAAGGATTTGTGTACTTTGTACGAGAAGTGGCGACCACAGGAGTTTAGTATAGTTTCTCGGCAGAGTAGAAAATAATACTCATATATATCCATATGAATTAGATACTGGATAAAGTACCTTCCATGAACGAGTGGATGTCCAATTGATCATTTAATGTCATGCAGACTCGTCAGGTTTGATATGCAATAACTGATTCAACTATTTAAATATAATATCAATGTCCATTAAATCTATGAATATGAATGCCAAGCATAAAAATTAGCTAGAGAGTTAAATTATTTGGATACTGCTATATTGCTTATTGTTAATCAGCTCTGGAGTACACATACTTGCATAGGTACCCACAAATTCGCATACGGTGTGGTGTGATGATGCTTTGTGAAATATTTTTAACACTGATTGCACCGACCGGGAGAAAACATTGGTGATTCATTCCGACATTTGAACCCGTGAGCATAATATCGTGTTCATATTCCATAGCTTCCGAATAATTTGATCCCAGGATGACAAAGACTGCTCACAATCAGACTCACTCAACCGTTTCGCCATGCTGTGTAACTTCGAGTTTTTCATGATGATGTACGTGAAGTTGAGCCCGTCGTTTGAGACGATAGTGTCTTTGAAAGGAAAATTCACAAGAAAACGGAATATCTATTGTATTAGTATGTGATGGTTTATAAAAGCAGCACTAATCTTTCAAAAATAAACTTGACTGCTGGGCTGGAGGTTTGTCGTCGTCAGTCATCAGCTTAAGAATGAATATGTATTTATTTTTTGGAAATTGCATTGCTTTGCTAGTTGGTGGTTTCACATCAAGTTTCGTCGGGTTTTAATCCTTTAGCTTACCCTAGGTAGGCTATTTTTGACTCCATGAAAATGCTTAAGGCTCATGCTCATAGAAGTAGCAACCGTTTGTTTTCGTCTGATAGACTGAAAGAAGAATATTGTTCCTTGGAACGGAGCAATATAGAAGGAGTAACAACTTACAATTAGATGGTCTAGTTCTGGTCATTCATGAAGTGTCCCATGAATTTTGAACGTAAACACCACAACGACTGTTCAATTCATTCTAGACATTCTCAAGTTACCTAACCAGTTCCAAGTTATCCCAGACTGATTTCACTGATCCAAGTGCCATAATATGCCAGTAACAAGCCTAAACCTATCCTATGCTATGCCCACACATGTCCTATGTTACTACATTACGTTTTCCTCATTTATGCTTATTTTATGAAAACGGATTTCAGGAAAAAGTATTTTCTAACCATTTTGTAAACTAAACACATACTTTCCTTTCATGTAATTCCTAATTCCTAAAGTAGGCAATTTTAAAAAACCTTTTCCAGACTTGTAATAGTTGTAATCCAACGGATTTGAAGAAGGCAGACCGACAATGAATTCCGAACCAAACATTTTGATCATCTTGTACAAAACAGAAAGGTTCGTTGTATTTCCAGACTTCTAATAGTTGTAATCCAACGGATTTGAAGAAGGCAGACCGACAATGAATTCCGAACCAAACATTTTGATCATCTTGTACAAAACAGAAAGGTTCGTTGTATACTTTGCTGCAGTTTGGGGTTGCCGTAAAAGCTAAAGGGTTGGGGTACTTCTTCAAGGCACCTAAACATTTTTCATAAATAGCGAATGATACATTTGGTGCATAGGATTTTGTTGATTTCTCTGGCCACTGACCAGGTATAAAAGGCCAGAATATTGTCTATCCAACATCACATTCTGTCATAGATCCTCAAGTAGAAATATCATTTTCTATTCTCACTCACTCAGTCGCTTTAACCTCCTTTCAAAACGTCAAAATGAAAGTTTTCCTAGTGTTCGCTGCCGTTATCCTCTCAGCCCAAGGTAGAGTTGGAAGGCAAGGATGGGGATCCGGATGGAGCACCACCACCACCCCACCACCTACAACTACGGGATGGTCTGAGCCTCCACCAACAGAATCTCCAGGGTGGGGTACACCTCCACCAGGCTGGAGTGCACCACCACCAGGCTGGGGCCCACCACCACCCGGTTGGAGTAAGTAAAGTATTTCGTTGTGTCATCCCAGTGTGTAAGTTTATTCAGTTGAACTAACCTTGGATTTGTTTTGTTTGTTTTGTCTCCAGATGCCCCCACCGACGTTACTGTTGATCTAGCTGGTTCTCTTAGTACTTCAGGGCAAGGATGGGCTGCTTCAGACCACTCGGAATCTATCACCGCTCAAGGGGACGACGGCACTCCTGCTGAAGCTTCTGTCATCTCTGTTGGGGAGGCTTACATCGACCAATACGGGTCTCATCTTCAGGTGACCAACCTGGATGCCAGCGGTGCTCAAACTCTCAACTCAGTTACAGCTGCCAACCAAGCCATAGGTCAGGAGGGAATGTCTGCCAATGTCAACGGACTCGCCGCCGGTCTAAACCAACATGGACACTCTGTTGCAACAGGAGCTGCTGCTACTGCTGCTGATGCCACTTCGGACGTTACCGTTTCCTAAAACATAAAGTGCTGACAATATTTATTTGATTATTTATTTTTATTTATCAATAGCGATTTGTAATCCATGATTCGTTCAAAAACATGATATTTTACATAGTACAACATTTTTAAATATTAAATACCCGCAATACTAAAATGAACACATTTGATGGCATTTTTACAGTAGCAAGTTTTCTGGCACTTCAAATTAATGCATGCATGCTTTTATCAATTATCACGTAGACGTGACTCATTACATATATTTGGCTTACGATTAGTTTCTGAAATGCGCTTAAAAGCAGTCATGGGTTAATGCGTTTGAAGCGTTTGGTTTCTAAATACGAAATTATAGATTAATCACATTTGATAATGAAATTGCCTTCATTGAAATCACCGCAATCGATTTTGATCATCAATGTTAGTCCAATAAATGCACTACGATGATGACGCTGGGGAGTGGGGACAGTTATGGGGAATAATATGGTTTTGCATACTTCCAGTTCCAATTCACAATGTATATGTACATCTCGTATAAAGTTCAGAGATGACAGAAAAAATTATTTCGCAATATCAAATATAGTCAACAACGGCAATATAGTATACGATAATATAGTTTACAATTCGAAATTTTATTTATATTTTCCCTATTATGGTTTATTGGTTTGATATTACTAAAACTTCACTATTTTGCACGTTTCTGAATGAAGAACAGGAACGGATTTACTCGGATGTATGTGCATTGATTTTTCAATTTATAACATATACAGAACATATTTGAATTAATGTATTCCGATTACGCGAGAATGAATCGTTGTTAAAATCCCTGGAGAACTGCAGTGTCGGCTAGATTCAAGCCTGGATTTGCATGCATCACTCACGTCACATACAAAACATTCATAACATTTTTCCACACGTTTTTCCGTCTTGTATTGGTGACTGTATGCTGGATGGGTACACGAATCAATAATATTTCAATCTATTTCTAACTGTATTTCAATTTCCCCTCTTTCCTAAATGAACGAAATCATACGGTTCTTGTCTGCAAAACATGTTAATATTTACTTACTTAGTACGAATGCATACATTATATTACGACACGGCCGAGAAAAACAATTATCTAAATTTAGCAGTTAAAACATAACTGTATCCATTTTGTTGGATTACACATTTAAGTCACCAACACCAGTGAGTGCCGTCTGGAATAGGAAACGTTTCATGACCAGAACAAGCCACTCTTAATAGCCACAACAATCAGGACGAGTGAGTGTGCTAATAACAAAGGGTGTATTATATGGTGTCACAAAGCAGCAAAAATAAACCTCATTAGGTAGTACGTACGCAGAGGTGAAGCTAAAAATACTACTAGCATGTTATAACAGTTTTGAGCATTCTGGACCAGTGGACTCTTCTCTTTAAGCAGCACTGTGATACAACTTATCTGCCGACGACTCAAACGTTAGGTACATCTTTTTCGATGTTAAGGGACTATTTACTTAAGACTTGGAACTTGGAACTTTTTGACGTGAAAGGACTATATTTAACTGGGTGCATAAGAATAAATAGATCCAATTGTACTCATTTCATTTCTCTCCCTGGTTAAGCTCAAAGAACACAAAGAACAAAGGTTCTTGAGTAACGGGTACCAAAAATAAGTTTAACCCTTTGCTCTACGATGGAGAAAATGCATGCGTTTAGAGAGTGAACAAATTACCCTTCTCAGCTTTAGTATGCTCCATGCATATACCCAGGTAATATGCACGTACTTCTGTCACCACCGTTCACTCAACTGGCTAACTGTAATATGAAGAGTTCACTGAGAGGATTCTCTTTGAGGACCGGAAAATTTTTGTATAAAAACCCAGAACCCTTACGCAGTTGTCATCCAGTCATATTGATTCACTCAAACAGTCAACAAATATCTTAAATTCTGTCTCTTGTCAACCCCCTGACGATCCTTCACCATGAACGCCTACGTCCTCGTTTTTGCTGTTGTCATCATTTCCGCCCAAGCCATCCCTCAGGGTTGGAGTAAGTTTACCTTGTACATTTGTTTCTCATTTTTGAAGGTACTCTCTGTTGTTATTATGCCAAGTCTAACTAACACAATCCATTGTTTCTGCTTGTTTTATTAGGTCAACCACCACCAAGCCCATCCATTGAGGCTAACCTGGAGGGCGACATTGCTCTCACAGGAAGCGGCGCTGCTGATGCAGTCGACGATCTTTACATTGCTGCCCTTGGAACTCCTGCCAACCCAGCCAGCATCGGATCTGACAGCGGTACTGGAGCTGGCGTTGTTCAGTATGGCGCTATTGACCAGTTGGCCTATGTTGACAAACCCAATAGCGCCGTCACCACTCTCAACGTCGTCCAAGGGGACAATCTGGCTGGAGCTGCCGACGGCGTTGCTGCTACCGTTAGCGCGGGACAGGATATCCTCATTAGCAATGCCGGATCTTCCGACGCCACTGGAGCTGGTACTGTGGTGGAAAATGCCAGTACACATTCCCAAGTTATTGCTTAAACAGGAGGACTCCCTTGTAATGAACATGTTTTCGTTAAAATCAGTAATTTAACTTATTTCCCTATTTATTGAATATTTAAAAGATTGAGGCTTTGGGGGTTTGAATAAACGCTGAGAGTAATTTATTTGTTCGTTTAAAACACAAAATTATACTTTTAAAACTCAATTTCTTATTGCTTGTTTTTCACACTTGGCATTTGAACCTCACACTTAACCATACATACATATGCTTTTGCTGCGGTACACATCATTCACATGGGAGGAAATAAGGCTTCATATTTGGGTGGAGGGCTCTCCAGCGTCACTGCACATTGACCAGACGTATCCCCTTTCGTTGAGGATATACCCTGTAGTAAATCCTCCAAACTGGTTCGCTGCTCATCACCCATTCCGTGTTCCTCCGCAGTTGTTGCAATCGTTTTCATTTGGAATCCTCTATTACTGCTTCCGTCTGGAAAGGTTATGACGGTGAAGATTGAAAAATTGCCTTGTCCCCCGCTGGAGCCACTTGGAGATTCTGCAATCCCCGTATTTCTCCGAGTTGAAGAACGACTCCCTCCTTCAGAATAGTCTCCACTAGCTCCACTCAGGCTAAACCTGTCTGCACTAAAATATCACAATTATTAACTAACTATAGCATATTTATATCCTTACAACTATAACTCAATACAAAAACTCCTTATACTAGTTTTACCTGGTCAGTTTCCGTAAATACCCAAGCTTAATTAGTTCTGTGACATGAAAACAACAGCAAAGTATGACTGCGACGAGTGCGCTTACACCACAATATAACCACATTTCGGTTGGAACAGGCATGGTAAGAAAAAAACTTACTGTAGACAAAAAATGTTGAGACGCACCCCCTCTCAAGATATATGGAAACAAAAGTCGTTAAATTTTAGGATCACATCTTGGCTATTCGTGGAGATCTAAACTATACATGGGACACCTTTCTGGTCCCGACCTAACTTCCCGGTTAAACTTTCCAAGCCTCGCATAAAACAAATGGTTCCAGCCGTGCTAATTCATCTTTCGCTAAAGAGACTCTAATAAGTCACAGGTATGCATTTGTCTTGGTGGCTTGTGACGATTTAGGTGCTAATGAAAGTGGAAGGCCAAATGCTACAGACATTCATAATTCTGCTATGTGTATAGCGATTTATGATTTATACATACTCCGTATAATATAATACACATCTTATAATATTTACAAACCTCCTGCCTGGAAAAATCTGAGCTACGACTCACAGTTAAGTGCAGCTGCAGCATCAAACTTAAAATAACTTTATAGCAAAAACATTAAACTAACAACAACAAATAACAATCTGAAACTAAAATCAAACTGAGTAAGTAGCTGAAACTGGAAGTCTTATTAGGCTTATCTTAAAAGTCACCATCACCAAAATGCTGCTGCTACAAGTACAGAATTGCACTGGAGTTTCGTCTTTCCGTCGAAGGTGGCATCTGTAAATTCAAGCAGCACGTTTCATTCCCACTTGGATTTCGAATTTCACCGTTGTGAAGCGCATTCGCAATCGAATTGTCCCTATGATGACTATGACAGCAATCCTCCTGTGGACCACGGGGGAAAGCTGGTGGAGGTGGTGGGGGATTAGGGGAAAACGTGAA
>JAANSN010004068.1:0-16231 GCA_036850665.1 Dicranocentrus wangi | reverse complement strand
ATCAAATAGCTAATGAAATGAATATTAAGAAACAAAACTCAAACTCTAGGAATTACTGTACATGATAGCGTATGGGATAGCTATTGTAAACTATGAAGCAGTAAATTAAGTATAATGATTATAATATACGTATCGATTGTTATATATGTAAAGGTGTTTCCGATCAAATAAACCTAACACTTTGAATATATATATTGCTGCGATTGATAACTGATTTAGATGATTGATTAGTCAGTAGTGCTCGTTAGTACTCTATACTCATACTTTGCATCGTATCACAGTGGACGTGAAGGCTTTTACTCCATTTCATATATTACATGGTACTTTCTCCCCTCGTATTGCGGTTAACAGTTTCCGTTTATTTGTGTGGGCAGCACAGAGATGCTTGTGTATCGCATGAAAGAAAGTTAGTTCTCACGCAAACCAAACCCGAGAAAGGAAAAAGAAGTGGGAAGAGGAACGATAGAAAACCGTCGTGATCCCAGTTAGGCCAGCACACTTGTGGAATGAACATCAGGCTCAACGGACTTCCACTCATTCCTAGCTGAACGGACGGGGTAGACTTACCTACAAGGAAATTGAAAAGTTAGCAGGAAATTCTATCAGGGAGTGAAAGAAACACTTGCAATTGCGTTAGAAGTTTACGTATTTTGATCATTGCTGATATAATAATCTCGTTTAAATAAAAAACCCTCATATAGAGTTTTTGTGAGTTAACAAATTAAAATGTGCAAGTACACGAATTTCATTCCATGACCGTGAAGTGACTTTATCGTGAAATTTCCTTATTAAAGCGAAAGCGTTGTCTAAATTAGCATTAAATTTTGTTTTGCATTGGTGCATTAGTGAAGCATTTTTGGAGTTTCGGAATAAGGGTGTCCTATTGATATATCATACTTTATTTTCATTAATCATCATTCATTTGGCCGTAATGGGCGTTGAAAGTTGGCTTTTTCAACCCTCCTTCCCAAGCAACTCAATTAGATTCAAGCTATTACTTGTGGTGATAACCTTACTATGCGAGGTAAGACAAATTATAAGATAACTGTGAATAATTGATGTGGACATTATTAATTGAATAATATAGATATGACAAAGTTCAGCTTAGAAGCAATCGGCATTTACGTTTTAGTGATATTTCAGCATAAAATACTCAGAGTTATAACTACAAAACTAAAATTAAGTGGCTAGGCACTGCCCGTGAGGGAACTTCGTAATTAGTTGTATTATGTTTTCAAATAACATTCATCATATTTAAAATAAGAGGGTGTAACGCGTAAGGTATAGACAGGTAAAATACTGGATTGTGTGATTATTAATATTTCTGCACTTTCCACTGGGTTGATGTGCTGGTGGCTGGTTATGGTATAACCTTAACAAACTGATCTAGTTCTACGGCCGAGAAACATTGCCCCATTCCACAAATAAGACAAACGACCAATTTATTTTGTTTCTCGAATTTCATGAGTGATAAGTGGGTACAGAACTACTGGGCACCAATCATTAAACTCTTAATTACACCTCGTTGACCATGTAAAGAACAAAGTTTGGATTCAGACGTGCTAATGATTATATCTCGTATAGAAATTATTCTTATTAATGTTCCCGACGGGAATAACAACAATTATTCCACTGGTTGGCTGTTAGTCACTTTTATAACAATAAAGTGGTTATTTTCACATGATTGAAGAGTACCGTGCAAAGGTTCTATTCAATCGAGGAAAAAATATTTACAGCTTTTCTAAGAAATATACCTACATATAATGTAATTGCGCTAAATGTCAGACTGGTATATTTGGTCAGACTTTGAGTTCTCGGGAGATGTGTCTCAAGAGAAACTCAAACACGCGAAACAAATTACATATAAATCCATTTTCCATTTTCACAATCACGGAACCTAATACCTGTGATTCACCTTCAAATAAACCCAAATGACCCTACTACTGCCCAACGGACGAGTGTTTTCTCTTCGTTTGTTTCTCAACTTTCCCCTTTCAGACTGTGAGCAGCAGCGTCTTGCTCACCCGTTACCCTCCTCTCTGTAATGCCATGTTCCTGTCCTGCTGTGACTACTGTGAGTGTTATAAAAGGGAAAGTGTCTTAATCCCAGAAAAACCAATATAATTTCTAAAAATAACTTGTTGAGCTTTCATCGCATCTAATTGGACAGCTATAAGTAAGGCTTGTTTGCAAGAGATGGATGCAAAGCCTGGATATCTATATGTATTTCTACCTTATTATTTACTCACCACAACGTTTTACTTAAATAAACACCTACAAGCAAGTTTTCCAAATGAAACTCATAGCAGGAGAAACTGATTTTTGCTTAGATTGTGGATAATAGATAAATTCCTTTGGAATGTACTTATATAAAATCAATACACCAGATTTTCCCCTGAGTGTGATATCGTGACGTTTTAATTTTGAAAATGCGTGCAATACCAACAAGGATAAGCTATTTGCACTCCCAAATTGTAATACCAAATGTAATGAAATGGGCTGCTTTGGTACTTTTTGGAGCAAAAATTATTGTTTTTCCCACATAAATGTATCCCATACGAAGTACTTGCTCCCTCAGTTTATAGGTACGGATATATTGATATCAACATGAGCACGCTAAAAGCCTAGCTAACACGGCACCATATGTGACACCCACAAAACTTGGGATAAAATTGTAGGGCTAGGAATCCCAGTAGATATAGGTTGCACTTTCAGTTTAGACTTTCACTTTGTTTGTGGGAAGCAATGAAACGAACGAATGAAATTCTTCACGCGTGCTTTTAATTATATGGTTCCTCATATTTTCTAAAGCTAATGAAATATAGAACTATCCAAGATTTAACAGTACAAAACGGTTTAGCATATATATAATAAGCTTGACAAGATGTAGAGGAAATGAAAAATTGGAGCACTTGTCACCAAACGTGCCCACACACTCAAGAAAGGCACTCTTTTGTAGGATTTTTCGGCTAAGAGAAGAAGAGTCAAGTCCTTTCAGTTCTTCCCTCCTACTCCTCTAATGAAATAAATTCCGTAATTCATTCCACATGGAAAGATGATGATGACGCATATTTCTAAGTGGTTTACCTCGTGAAAACTCCAGGGAATACCATACTTGATGCACGAGCATGTATAGCAACAAATGTTTGTGGTGTAAGGAATAAAATCCTCAAAAGAAATCTTATAAATGAAAAGATTAGTGGTTTTATCATTGCGTAAAGCTAACATAACGCATACTTTACTTCTCCAAAAAGTATAAGCTTAAGCAGAGAATCGTGGAATGTGCTTGGTTAATTTGTCTTCCGCAAATTAAACAAACAGTATTTACACTTTGTATGTGGATTTCTATCTTCCATATAGGTAAATCGTTATATTAGAACATATGTACTTGTATATATAGTCCTCTTACTACCCTGATATTTCTTACATGTATTTGACGGGACAGGTGAAAGTTAGTGCACTGCACACGACTTGTACAATTTGTTAAATGTCGTCCACAATAATGGTAGTAAACTTATTAAAGTCATTTTTAAAAGGGGGTCATACATCAACAAGTAGGTACTTGGTACAGTCCTAAATCGTATGAAAAATTGTTCTTGACAGGTACGTTTCACAGTTTGTGTATTGTTTATAACTACGTGGGGGTGTTTGACTTCAGAACTCAACCATGACGCAACACAGCTTGATTTTCGTTGAAGACAGATGTACAACTACGTAGTACGAGTAGAACTATTCATAGTATGGTTAGAAATGCGATAATTTCTCAATGTCGTCATACAACCTTCTTTCCGGTGAAACGGGGGTTCCTTGAGAATTCTCATTACTTTCACTCGAAGCTATTTTATTTTGTCATATCTGTATAGTTAATAAAATTTATTACATGTATACTGCACATGAAACGCAAGGTAGTATAGCGAACACGAAACCGATGGTGACTTTTCATTTCTTTAGTATATACTTATATGTACTTACATAGCCCACTGTTGTAGATTGCACTGGGCCGTGTGACCGAGCCTATATACTTCTACTTGAAAGATAGTGACGCAATTATTAAATAATGATAGGGACAGTGATCGCACCAATACGGACAAACCAGGTCCGTATGTGAATACTGTCCGTCCGAATATCTGTTTTAGGTGGCACACAAAGGGAGCTATATCAAATTGCATAACGATCAGTTGAGTCATTTTGTATAGAATGCGGGTCAATAGAATTTTTCCGACACTTTTTGTACTCATGAGTTTTACGGGAGTTTTGAGAAGGAAACTGACGCTGCCCTAATGTTGGGCTAGCACTGTCAAAGGCGTACAGAATTATAAGCAGAAACTCTGGACTTCCATTTTTCATGTTATCATGGGGTAGGAGGAGGGTAGTAAATAAAATTATCCCGTAGAGAATGCGTTGTCGAAGAATGACCACAGTAATGCAACATTTAGATAGTCTTTTCTAGTATGAAAGACCAGTTTGAATTATTGACAGTACTTACTTAACAAGATAGAATACGATTTCCAGGTCGCAAACTCGCTACTCTGATGTCACCAGTATGCTCGAGTAATTTATTGAATTCATGATATGCTACTCGAGATAAAATTCATTGGAACAGTCTTATTGCTCGTGTCTTATTCAGAAGCTTTATGCAGTGAAAGCGAAGTCTGCCTCGACCTACGCAAAATCTTTCATTGCCCCTTTAACACATTACAAGAACATACTCGCTCTGCTCTCTCTTAAGGATGAGCATAGTTCGCATAAGTCAAGTCAATGGTTTCAAGTAAGTTATTAAATTATTCTCGGAACAACAATACTTTAAAAATCTAACGTGGCAGAGTACGTTGATTTCCCCTTCTTTCATTTCTCCACAAGTGTGGAAAAATACTCTAGTTAATATGAGCCACAAATAGATATGCTGTATTTACAAACGTGGTTGATGTTTCATGTTTCTACGTAAGAACAGCTCATTGTTTTCATGCTTCCAGTAAGAAGCTTATATGATTTAAGCTACGAATTAACGATTGTTAGTGCAATCTGGTACCATTACCATCAGTTAAACTACTGACTGTGAGTGTAACCCCTCTGTTGAAACAGTTCGTAAAACTATACTTTCTTAGTTATTGTCGGAAACTCTAAAGGTGACGATTCGGGTGGAATCTATTTAGAAGCGTAGCTAGGTGGGGGCGTATGAATAAATCACACAGATAATGAGCTACGATTCCATAATTCCATTCCTGGATAAGTCATTTTGTTTTTGTTGCTTTTGCTTGAATGAAATATACTTACATATTTAGGCTAGTTCATCACACTAAACAACATAAGAATCTTTGATTGCCTACTGTAAAGGATTATATCACTTATCAAGTTCTGCTGCCTTCAAATTGTGTAACTCAGAATGGGAGAAATTGAACATCAAAATTAAATGAGAAAGCAACGTTGTTCTTCTCTGCTCGTTTTGGCAATCTAAATCTTTTATTTATCCTGGCTGAAAATATTTTCAAAACTTGTGAATATTCCTTACTACGACAGGGATCAAATGCTCAAATGTTAATAAACGTTCTGTCATATCCTACAAATGCAATCCTAAAATACCGTTTACCGTGCCTTGATTGAAGACAAATTATCGACGTTTGTTATGAATACTTATGATGATAATGCATTGCGCTTCAATGTTTACGTGTAATGAATGCTTCCATACTGTAACTTTTCCCATTTGCTACCCTACCCGCAATATATGACATTTACAAATGTTTAATTTTTCACCTTTTTACACAGACCTGGATTTTACACACAGCAGCAGAGGATGGTAACATCGGCCACCCCGTTACAAATGGAGAAATTGCTGAGGAAATTGGAAACCCTGCGACAGCGGATACTGGTGAAATGTTACACTCATTTCGCCCAATTGGAACCCAAAACGATGACGATCTCGAAACATATAAACGTCATCTGGGCAGTGCTATTGCGGCACTTTCTGGATCAAAACCGATATCAGGAAGCCGATTTTTCGCTTCTCCTTCCAAAAAACATGTAGGATCAATTGCCGCTCAGGCGCCGGGACGATCATTTGGGAAAAAATTAGAACTACTTATACCTTCTGCAAAGAATGAATTATATAAACGGCACATCGGTGCACTGAGGGCTGTGTCAGGATTCAAACAAAAACCCCTGACTAGATCTGTAGGAGAGTCGTCGGAATTTCAAATGAATCCACACTCTAGCTCATATGAATTGGAAACTGCTCCAATGAGCTATCTTATGAATTCACAGTCATGGATAAAACAAGGGGGCACTTCGGATACTGGAACCTATGATTCTAATATCATCTCTCCAGAGGAAATTCAATCACGCGAATTATTCCTAGATGTACAACCACCAACGAGGCAAGAAAACTGGTTGTTGCGTTATTCAAATGACCCATCTTTGGGTAATGACTTCATGAGTTCCCTGGGCATGACTCTGCCACAATCGGAGGCAACTGTGACGGAAGAGCTTCTGGATCAAAACGTGGGAGGAACAGTGGAAGACGTTGGAGCTTATAAATCGAAACGATTTTTGGGTATGATATTTTTAGGATGCTATATGACTCGTAATTTTATGCATATATGCAAGGAAGCTTTCCAACGGGATTCGTTTCACAAGAAATGTGCGACTAGGGAATCAGAGAAATCTTTAGTTGTAGTCAGCACTTACACTAGCTGTAATAATAGTACTCATCGATATGTGAAAAGTAGGTAGAGCATATTTCCGTGTATGTATAGATGTTAAAGTTTGCACTTCCGTACAAATGGCGAGGGAGAATTTGCGTGCGTAAGTACATTGCGCCATTCCTTAGAATTTTCTTTATAATACTTCAATCAAGCTTTAAACCTGAATCTTAATATATGATAATAAGGATAGATTATTTTACACCCTCAAAGTAAATTAGGATTATCAAAATCGATATACATACTTCTATCCAACATTAACACATGTTACGTCATGATATTATCAACCCTTCGACCCCTTTTCATTTTGATATAACGTTATACAATCATAAAATTTTGTCATGATGAACAGGTCCCCTTGCAAGAGGAGGATGGTTTCCCCGTCATTTTCGTGGAGTCATATCGGATAGCTCATTCGGAAAGCGACACATTGGCTCTTTGGCAAGATTAGGTTGGATGCCAAATGCGAAAGCAAACACCAGGTTGACGCTGCTGGATGAACAACGTGGTGAAATCGGTTTGAAGAGGAATGATGCATCACCGAGGCGAAGGATGTTTTATCACTTCACTGCACCAAGTTTGTGGACAAGTCCAAGAGGAAAGTAAACTGTTTGTCCTCTATCTCCAATGAAGACAGCGTTATGAAATCCTTATATTTTTGTTTTCCAAGGAAAAGTGTAACAGATATAGTGGGCGTGCCACTCTGCACAAGTGGTTATTCTAGCCATATTATAGAAAATTTATACTGATAGATACTAAAAAAAACGAAATGTAGATACATCAAAAATGATATTACCTTATGTTCAATGAACTGTATAGAAGATAACATTTTGTCCCTGTCAATCAATTTTGGTAACAAACAGCAAGTTTCTCCCAACGTTTATTTTCATTATGGTTTGACTTTGTGCGTGTGGGCTCGTAAACGGTATCGTTGGCTTTTAAGTGTAATGCTGTGTAACACTGATACATACACCCCCTGTTTGACGTTGCTACAAATAACTGATGATGGCTAATTTACAGGAACAAGGGAACTTACAATAATTGTAAGCAGTAGCTTGTCGGTAAATGTAAAAACTATATATGGATTGTTGTAGGATACACGTACATTTATAATTATTAATAAAACTTGTCACATTATAGTTCTTTCATATTGTAAGTGACTCTAATTCAAATTAATAAAATACAAACCCAGCACATCCCCAGTTTATTGAATATGGGTAGTTAGATGTTCATCATGATAGTGAAAAATAGCAAAATACTAATATTTACATGTTTGCGATTCGAGTTAAATAAATTATCTCGTCTGTCTTATGATCTGTTAGTCAAGCTTTCTGCAAAATATCATGATACCCCATTTCGAATTACTTTCTCTTGTAGATCCATGTGAAAGTACGATAGTGGTTAGATATGGCACAATAAGCCATCCATATTCACTTTAATAGTATAGATAAATCTATGCGTAATTGTACTTTCTACTTCCCATCGTAGAGGGATATTATAAATACAACTCAAATGTACCTTGATTCCTGTTTGTTGTTGCAAAAATCGTCAAAAATGGCATTAACATTATAGCATAAAGTTATGCAATAGTCAAACTCGTGTAAAAATGTGTATACAATTATAATTATATACCAGTATCAATTGGCCCTGCTTTCGGAAGTTAGATGACAATAAATCTGTAAAATTATAGTGGTACGTTATATCATATGTAAATAAAAATATATATGTTAGTTATGTGTGTACATGTCGAATCGAAATGATTGTAAATGTAACAAAATTCCCTCATTTCGTACGAGGACCTCACCTTTTTGAAAAAAAATATATTAGCGAATTTAGCGATTCAAAATGTTTGCCACCTATAAGTTCATAATATATATTATTACGGTAGTCGATTCGCATATCATATCTTATTGACAGGGAAGTGGGAAGACAGTTGTCGCTTCTTGGATGGCCTTACATAAATATGTACACATACACATACTGATAAAATTCTCCATTTAAAGTACGCGAGTCATTTTTGAGGAAATGCATGTCTACGGACAACAGAGATGTTTTCTGACACTCACAAAACGATTTGCGTCATTCCTTCAGTTTTTTTCTTTCTATCCCATAAAAGGTATTCCATGCCCAGACTCAAGGCACACAGTTTNTTCAGCTTTTTTTTCTTTCTATCCGTAAAAGGTATTCCATGCCCAGACTCAAGGCACACAGTTTCATGACTCATTTGAAACCGCATGGGTCAGCATAATTTTGCTTATGCAATCAAATCGAATACCCTTGAAAAACAGGGAAAATGGATAAAAAAACCCTGAAAAACATGGAAAGCAGGGAAATCCCTGAAAATTTAGCAAGGATAAGCTCAAAATCCCTGATCCAGCTTACTCCACACCACACCAGACCTGACCCTGATGAATTTTGTCATTACTACATCAACATTGACATTTCCACTCGTATTTCATTTTACCATGAGGAGACGGAGAGTTGTGTGTCTTGGATGACATGAGCTGCTACTGCACTGGATAAAAAGCGGTAATGCGTAATCCGCTCATTCTTTCCATTTGGTTCTTCTATCCATACACTTTTTACATCACATCCACAATCCAGATATATGCAATGCATCATGCATCCTTATCATAAAGCGCACAATATGTACACAACACATGCTCTCATCTCAAATCACATGGAATATGGAAGGCAAACGAACATAAGTAACACGAGCTTCAACATTTTATTCATTATTACAATTACAGTTTCCGGCTCGGCTTCCAGGTATTCCAGGTTGTTTAGTAAGTTACATAATTGGCTGTAGTATAGAGAAGGCTATCAAAACTGAAAGTTTTTTTTTTCAGTTTCATAGGTAGGTTACATCACATCCACAATCCAGATATATGCAATGCATCCATAATCCATATCATAAAGCGCACAATATGTACACAACACATGCTCTCATCTCAAATCACATGGAATGGAAGGCAAACGAACATAAGTAGTAACACGAGCTTCAACATTTCATTCATTATTACAATTACAGTTTCCGGTTCGGCTTCCAGGTATTCCAGGCTGTTTAGTAAGTTAATTGGTTGTAGTATAGTGAAGGCTATCAAATCTGAAGGTTTTTTTTTTCAGTTTCATACTTAAACCACAAGCTGATTTATACAACCACCCCCGGGTACATATATCAGTCATCATTTCAACATATCTCTATATCTAGGTTTAAACAACTGCCCAATTTGGACTATCGTTCAACGCAAACATCGTTTCAAGATTTCATAGACTCAAGAAGACCGTTGCGTTGAATAAGACAGAGCTAGACTGCAAAAACTAGAGAAAACATGGGCTATCTCTATCTGTAAGAATCTATTAATTATATTCAAAGTTGCAAAAAATGAGTATCTGTTACCGGGGATTACTGCGGTACTGGACATCTTCGTCTCACTTCAAGACGTTTCCCCTATTAGTACGCAACCATCATCATCATCAGTGGAGAAACCACCACCTACAAACTTTCAAAACATATTATTCCCTTCCTCAACAAAGGTGTATGAGTGCAGTGGCGGCTGTAGGTGGTGGAGTTGAGCGAAAGCAATCATCATGTGGACCTTCTAAATATCCCAGCAATCTGCAGCACGAAATAACGCGGAGGGGTCTCCACTCGAAATTTCAGTTTCATCATAACGAAAATGTCAATGCGGAACGATTGTTCCGAAACATGCCCAGCTACCAGAACACCTTATTTCAAATAGATGAAAATGACATTCGAGAGAAGCACGCCAAGGTAATTTCTCAGGGCGCGGCAGGCGCCGCCGGCAGTGATCAAGTGGTGGTGCAACAACCAGCGTCTTCTTGGAGAAGGTCTGTGACTGAATTTGTGGAAGCCGCCTACTTGTTTCAAGACGAGCTGCCTATAACGCACCCGAAGAATCACGACGTTGTTCAGCAGGTTCTGAAGGAGTTAAAATACTTGTCGGATGAGGAGCTGTGTCAGGTTTTGTATCATGTTAGACATTTTGCGCCGTGTCCGTCAAGCAAAGATCCGCCGTATGCCAAAATTTGGAGTGAATTGGACAAAGAATGCTTGTCAAGACACACTTCCTGGTCATTAGATTTTAATTTTGTCGTGGCAGATTTATGGTACGGACTAAATCTCGCAAGACTATCAGAGTTCCATTGGACCCTGCTAAAGAAATTGTTTCGGAAATGTCATCGACTGAGCAAAGAGCATTTCGTGCGCTTCATGTTTTGTTTAAATCTTAACAGACAGATTCCGGACAATGCTACCACGTACGATTTAGAATATCACTTATACAAAATTGTAGACCAGTTAAATGCAGAGGAAGTAGCTATAATTGCAATGGCATTTTTCAAGACTCAGACTGCATTAAGGGATTTAGAATTGATGAAAAAGCTGTTGCATATCTCAATGGCAAGTCATGAGTCACTGGATTCAATTTCCGTTGCAGCAATAGCAAAATTTGCCCGCCTATCAACAGACTTTAAGTCGAGCCAAATTATAGCAGAGTTTCAGGAAAGATTTATTCCAGATATTCCAAGGCTTAGCATTACGGCATGTACTCATTTAACTTTGACTGGAACGAATACGTTGGCACCTCACCTTGGACTAGTCCAATTAGTGGTCAACCGGATAGAGGAAAATGTAACAGAAGCGAGACTCAAGGAACTGGAGAGAATTAGTTTAGCAATGACCATGTACAACGCAGACTGTGACAACTTGTGCAGACTGATTGGTGAAGAATTGCGAAAGTCTGAGAGAGCCGACGAAATTCGCAAGTATGGCAGGTGTCTTCCAGGGATTCTTCACTACCTAAGTATCAGAGAGGTATTCCTTCCGGATCTCATAAGTATGTGTTTATCAAAGGAGTATCGGGATACATATTATGGTAAATCGAGAATTAGCACATGATACGTATATTTGTTCGTAGGATCAGTGTTACTTAATTGCTAATTAAAATTTTTTGCATTAGGTGGTAAAGGAAAAGAAACTTTCCAGAGAGAACTCTTATGCCTAGATGTTGTTGCAGATTTAGAAATTCCAGGCTATAGTGGAAATCGACTACAGGAGAAAGTGGTCAAATATGTAATGAAGGTTAGACTGTTTAGTCTGTATTTCATTTAAAAAAATAAAATTACGACCGTTTTGTATAATATAATATCTATGTTACTTTTGGTATATTTTAGCGAAACATGTTGAGACTGAAATCTGGCATTACAAAATTGTCTATTTATCAAAAATTTGTTAAAGCTGTTACTGATACAATTGGTTCGTTGAATGAAACAGCAGATTTATATATGTGCTCGATACTTCCACATCATCCTACAGTTGGTAAGCCAAACTCGAAGTCAAAACGTTTCTGCTAGAAGCATTAAATTATAACATGTCAAAAAAAACGGTGGTTTGGTTTTTACAGCAATTGTATTTTGCCGAAATCAAGATGGACAATTTGTAAAAGTACCACAGTATTATCTAGATATTGAATCGCATCTAGTCAAAAAAATTGAAGAAAGTCCAAATCTGACATATCATGCCGTTGTCCTATGCGGTAGAAACATGTTTTTATGGAATACAAAAGAACTCACTGGGCAAGCACAGTTACAAATTCGTCAAACCAAAAAACTTGGATACATTACGCATTTGGTAAGTCGCAGACTACATGGTCTTCGATTGTCTAACTAAACTCTCACGGTCTGGTCTCATTAAACCAATCAGAAGTATGTCGAATCATTTAAGTGTTGTTATTTTTTAAACTATGTACTTGTTATATGCTATATATTTGCAGGTTCATTATAACGAATGGATTAACTTCGCAGGACCAAGCCAGCAAAGAGCATATATTGAAGACGTCCTCACTAAGCCCGATTTGCTGGCATAATTTATTAATTTACCTCAACCCTAACGTTGCGTTACATTTAGCAGACAAAATACCCTACATCTACGTATTTAGAAATGTTAAATGTTTTAGTCTTCCACTTGCACCGAAAATCGTATAGACTGACTGAATATAGTTTTAATTTTGATTACCTATTTGTTTACTAATGTAGACTGTGACTCTGCTACTGACACCTGTTGTCTAAAAAATAGCACAGGATGCAGGAGAATCATTATGATACAAAACTGATTCAAGTCGTCTAGAGCAAAAATTTTGGTTCAGACTGTTGATACTAGGAGACCCATGTGATTTAATTTCGTATTAGTCTGTCAATAGTTTTGTTTTCTACATACATACATCATGAAGATTACATGTAAATTATCAACTTAATAAATGAATAGAATAGAAATTGGTGTTTGTGATATATAAGTACACTTAAATATAAATAGTCTAAGTAAGTGCGTATACATATTTTAGACACGCCATTACCGCAACAAAAAAGACGCAGCACATACTTAGGTAATCAAAAAAATTCATTCACAATTTTACTATTATATATGTGAGTTGACGACTTGAAGATCAAATGGAATCAAATGGTGTTACATATATATCTTGATTAAACATAGAATCAGAATCAACAGGCGGTTACATTGTTAAGGTAGATCTCTTTTTCCATTGCATTGAAATGTTAAATACTTATTACTGTTAAATATCAAGACTACCAAAATTAGAAACAACCACAACGTTTTCTCTTGATTGTTCGCCTTCGTTAGATGCAGTTCGTTTCTTCCGAAGTTCGGCTTCTCGTTTTCTGTCTCGTTTCTTTAATTCTTTCTTTTTACGACTATTCATTCGAACCTTTCAAAGAGTCAACAAAGAGTTCATTTATTGTGTACACTGGTACATGCTAGTTTTGAAAGCTTTGTTTAGCGAGACATCAAAATTGTATTCAAAACTTACTTCCTTCCGAGAACCAGGTGGCCTATTTTGACTAGATTCTGCCTCTGGTAGGGGGGAGCTAGGATTTTCATCTGATTCGTCTGTGTTGTTTGAATTAAACAATTCTATTTGAAACTACGATAAGTTATCATACAAAACTTATCTACACTGCATTTTACCCACCTGTTTTACTAGATTCTTCTGATTCATGGACGTCTTCACACTGTTCATCCATATCTGTTACGTGCTTCCTTCCTGTTAATACTTTTATCTGACTCGAGCAAACTTCACTGGAAGAATCTTGCAAGTTGGTCAATACTTAAACTGGGATCGGTCACGCTAGAACCAGAATCGTCCTTCTTTTCGCTATGCTGCTGCGACATGACTATTGACATTGACAAGATGAAGTCCACCGTAGCTGCCATGTCAAAATTGAACTCTAATAACGTATCTCTAACGAATACTGGGTCGGGGTAGTCTGTTTGCGACATTACGTCCTCCACAAGCCGGTCTACGTCGGCGTGATCTTTCACCCAATAATCCTCATCGCGTCCTCCGTAAGCCACGCATGAATCATAACTTTCGAACACCGAAGTTGAAGTACAGTTGGAATTCGACGATAATGAATCAGAGCGACCTTTATTAGGAGATGGGATATTTTTTGTAGACGATTTGTACGAAGATTTAGTATTTGCCGATCCCTAAGATAAAAAATTTTCGTAAATTTTAATACCACATTGTATCATTATCTAATTTCAAAGGTTGTTGATGTTAATTATTGACTGATGCATGCATACCTGTGTTAATAATTTAATATTTGTTGGATTTTCACTGTCGTCCCCTATACTTCTAACACTGTTATAATGATCTCCATTGTGGTACGCAATGTGTACTTCACGGCCGCTACACTGATTCTGGTCTTTGGACGGATGAATGAGCCAAGCCGGAGAATTCAATTGGTGAATCACAACGGTCACGTTTTGAAGTCGAGCAAACGCTACAATAGCATCATTACCAGCAAAAGTCCCCTGTTGGGCAAGATTGTGAACTAAAGACATCAAAATAAAAATTGCTTTTTATTCAATAGTCAAAGCGGTTGGATTGCGCTTTAGCGTAATAAACCATATCAGATCAGCGTCACCAGTCACAATTTAATCCTGTGTTTCTGACATTTTATATATAATTATTCCTTTTAATGCTTTTACCATATTTGTCAAAAGGGACATCGTCCTCCACAAACGGTTCAAAATCGGATCGAAAATCTTTCATATACTCCACAACTGCTCTGCGGTATTCATGATGATTTCTTGAGTTCCCACATAGTTGGTCACTTAGAGCTCGAAACAAACAGTTCCTGCAATTGCAATGTTGTGGCAAACCATTTCAGTTAACAGCACAAAGTCCGTCATTTCATGATTACATAAGTAAATTACATAACGTATAATTTTTGCATTGCTGTATTACCCATCACCAGGCATTTCACGAATTGTTAGTCCAAGAGCAGCAAGTTGCTTCTTCACCCCAACAAACGAGTCATCATAGTATTTCAATTGGTCTTGAGACTTTCTAGTTTTTGTACCACCCCCTTGACCTTGATGCATTTGAATAGAGCTGCCATGTTTCTGATGTTGACATTTCTGGTTCCCCTCATCATTCCTCTCTTCCAAATATTTCTTTCGAGCCATTGGCTTAGTAGTAAGGGATTAAATGGAACCCAAAATGAACAATTTCACACAAAGAATCCAGAAACAAAATCACGACTCAAGGCTCATCAACTAAATCCCCTGATTTACAAATCCTTTATCCAAGTTCACATATAAACCACACTTTGCGACACAGTGACCGCACCCCTTCACACTTAACGAGTCTGACGTCAGTTATTTATGATGACTTGAACCCGACTCAACTGGCGACCCTAATACTAAAGTTGCAGCACTGGACAACTAGCTACCTATATATTATTCCCCGAATAGCGACAGCGACTTTCTTGAAGCACCACCTCGAGATCCAAATACCCAATTCCCAAAGCCCAGCTCAACCCTCGAAGCGGAAATACAGTTATATTATAACCTCACCTACTACCTAATGAGACTATTGACAATTGAATTGGGTCGCTTCTAAATCACTTCAAAATTTACACATTAATTAATACAACGTTGACGAAACCTCCCACATAATTTCCCCCCATGCATGGACGTTTGGACTATATTATGAGCATGAACCGTGGACACAAAATTAAAACACACTACTACACACACGAAACATTAATTTACATCTTTCTTCTCCGATTATATAATATTCTGGTCGGATTTTGTGTCGTCGTGAGTTGTACAGGTATTTGAATTATAGCATGCCAAATGCATGTGTGTTAATACAATAATCTCACCCAAAAAATGAAGTGTTTTGATTCCCATATGATGATGATGATGGTGTGAGCTGAGCTGAGCCCCCCGACGGAGTAGAGTAGAGTAGAGTAGTATATAGCGAAATATAATACATAAAAACTACTACCTAGTCAAAATGAAAGTAAATATAAAATGATAAAATAGGTCAAGTTTGACATGATCCTCTCCTGAGCACATGCACTGTATCAGATGATCCCCCATTCCGCCAGATTCAACTCCTTTTGTTTACTTTCAGCATGTCAAAAAAACAAAACGAGAGGAGATACAGATAATACAGCATTCGCATAGAGCACACAAGTATTTCGTC
>JAANSN010004067.1:0-16235 GCA_036850665.1 Dicranocentrus wangi | reverse complement strand
ACTGAGCAACTTGACCGAACAAAAGTTGGAACTGGCTACAAATTAAAATTGAAAATGGCAAGGTTTGCAATCCCTACGATGAAGGATATTTCCGGAAAGTACGTAAAACTTGACAGGAGGCTGTAAAAAATTATATATAAGTATTTGTGATACATATTTTTTTTCATTATCGTTAATTAATATATATTTTTCTCTCTTCTCTATATTTGTAGCCGTTTAACTGCTCCGGAGGGCTGCCCACAGGATAACATTGCGCTGGAAGCGTATGTGAGCCTGGATTTTAAGCAGTCGCTGGACGAGAGGATGACGCCAATAAATCAGGAGGCAACTGTTTGCAAGCGGGTAAAATAAAAGAATAAAAATAAAATAGTGTATGTAAATTTCAATTTTAAAAGTTGTTCGCTTTCCTTCTCCACCTCCAAATCTATCCAGGTGCTTAAACCCGGCACACCCGCCAAACCTATCCGAGACGGGTACTCGGTTTACTTCAACTTCATCGCGACCCACGAGTGCGGTGGAGAGGGCGGGTACGGCGCCCTTTACGATTCCAACGTGTCGCACGAGAACCCCTCCGCCCATGTCTTTTTGCATCCCTCCCGATGCTCCCAAATGGCAGGTCTGGGGCTCGCTCTCAAGTCGATGGTTCTGGGCGAGATTGCCCGCTTCCTCTTTTCCCCGGAAATGGCGTACGGAGCGGATGGCTGGAAAGAGAAGGGAGTTCCAAAAGGTACAATAATATGGAACCAAAATTGTCTTAAAACTAAAAATGTTTCGAGTTTTTAAAATTGTGTGTCCGTTTATTTATTTTTTCGTTTTTTTTAAATTCACAGGAGCAAAGGTCATGTTTATCATTGAAATATTGGCGGTCCACGACGAGGTGGCATCCCTAATTAAGCGCCCTGCTCAGGCCCTCCAGACCCTCCAGTTTGAAGTAACCTTGAGAATTGCAGCTCGGCTGGCGGATGACGGGGAGGCTCTCTACTTGCGGAAGCAAGACCTGGACGTCCCGGAAGCAATTCGCAAGTGGCAACAGGGCGCCACTCTCCTCCTGGAGCATCCCGCCGACGGCATCAGCGAAGTCGACGCCGCTCATCGCTCGGCCCTTTTGTCCATCCTGCTCTACCACATGACGAAAGGCTATCTGGCTCTTAGTAATCCTATGATGGTGGAATCCATTTGCCAAGCTGGACTGGCCCTGGCCCGAGTGACGCCCCGGGACGGAGTGAAGCTGCTGATGAGGTCGGCTCACGTTCGAAAGCTGTTGGGGGACCGGGAGGGAGCCCAGGAGATGCTTGGAAAGGCAATGGAGATTGAGCCGGAGGGATGGAGGGAGTGGGAGGGGGCGGGAGAGGGGAAATGTGTTCGGTGGGCGGCGGATCCTCATCCTCTGGCTGTAAACCCTTCAAGTTCAAACCAAGGTGGTGGTGGTCATGAGGATGTTGAAGCAGTTGAAACTTTGGATGGGATAGCCACTCCTCCAGCGATTCCCGAAGATGAGGATGAGGAGGAATCTGAGGAGGAAGTTTACCTGGACGTAGTTGCAATTTTGGAGGGGATCGTCGAAACGCCTCCTCCTCCAGCCGAGCCCCAAGAAGATTCCGAAGAGAGCGATGATGATGATGATGACAACACGGTCGAGTTGAGGATGTACTACTAGACAACTACTTACATCCAGGAATAATAATATTATAGAAGACATGACGGATGATCAGCAGCGCTATGCCGTCGCCCATGCCCAATATTATTTCGACGAGCTCAACTTTACTCCAACCTTGTTTCCCTTTCTGGATGAAGCAAGAGCCATAATGAAGGATTAGTAGAGCTTTTGATTAGTTGAAGACTCCAGTTCCCGTCGAGTCTTGTTTTGTTTCTAAAAATTATATTAATTATTATGTTCCTTAAGATATATGCCGTTGTAATGTTAACATGTTGACGTATTTTTTAGTGAATGGGTCCAAAAGTACAAATCTGATTTTTGATTTTGTAAGCCGATATATTATTTTTGTGCATTCATTTGTAATTTTTAACATAATAAACATGTCATATATGTATAGAGATATACAATGAACTAATTAATAAAAAAATCTCTGCGAGCAATATATTCATCCCTTCTGTGTTGCTTTTAACCTAACAATTTTTTGTTTTGTTGTTGCAAACGTTACAAAAATCAGATTCAGAGAGGCGTAATAATAATATTGCCCTAGTTAGGCAATTATTTTTTAATAGCGATTTCACCGAGTACGACAGAGTGTCAAGTGTTGATTTCTCCCATCATCATCAGTTGGGCTTCATAGCTGCGGCATTTCATATATGGTCGCCCAAATGACTACGCTTGGGCGACTCTAATAATAATATTGAGCTATCTACAACCGAACCGGCGGGAATGCCCTTGTCGTTTTCGCTAATAAACGAGCAAATGAAATTTATTGACCTCGCAATCGGTTATATATCGGCAATCGGCAATAAATATCTCGAAATAATCCGTGCGACTACTACTGCTATGGAAAAATGGGAGGAAATAATATAATAAGTGCAACGAAAGTGGATGAAATTCTCAAATATGCCAAGGCAAACCAGCAGGTCAAATCTAAAAAGGATGTAAACGCAAAATGCTATAATTTTTTTTATTACCTTCGTTTTACATTAGTTTAAAGTTTTTTTTTGTCAATTTGTAGCCATTTCATTCCAGATATTAAAATACAATATATCAAATCACTTGTATAACATAAAAATGTGACATTGTGCAGTTATTATGAAAAATGTCAAATGTTAATTAATTTCGGTGGCAAATGAAATCCAAATCTCCAAAACTTATATAATATTAATATCATGCTTTAGACTAATTCCCCCCACTCCAGAATTGTTATACAGAAGACAACAAAACTCCAAAACAAGTACGAGCTATATTTCCATTTAGCATACTTGTTTCAAGCCGAGGCAGTAGTAGTGGGATTGAGAGCATATATGCGTAGCTATATATTATAGGTACATATTATAGGTTATTAGTTATTATAGACGTAACGTAACATGTAGGTTGACGTGATTTCATGCAAAGTAAAGAAAAAGTCAGGAGAAAAATGAAGTCCACAAAAACGGGATTCTCACACAATCTCATCAAACTAAAAGTAGTCAGTCGGAGTCAGTCAGACAAGCAAAAGAGGAGATAGGGGAGCATACTACTTACATAATAATAACTGATAATAAACCATTTACTTTCTGACGTGATTTCACGCAAAGTAAAGAAAAAGTCAGGAGAAAAATGAAGTCCACAAAAACGGGATTCTCACACAATCTCATCAAACTAAAAGTAGTCAGTCGGAGTCAGTCAGACAAGCAAAAATCAAGGAGAAAGGGGAGCATACTACTTACATAATAACTGATGATAACCATTTACTTCATTAGTGTCAGATTTCTTCACTCGGGAGCTGAAGGAATGAATGGAATATAAAAATGCATGGACTCAAGGGGATTGGGTGGGATTATAGGTTATCATCACTCACTAGCACAAAGCACAACACATCTCCTTCGTTCTACAGATACATAGCATCTCCTTCCCCTTTTACTTTCAGCATAATATATATGTGTAGGTGATGATGACGCAACAAAAAAAAACCAACCATTTCTTAATAATTTTTTACACCCTTTCAGAGAGTGTGTGTGAGTCCACACATATGTCCATCTAATTTTTCGAGAGCGGATATAAACCCCAAGGATAACTTGCATGACCTGTACATGACCCTAAATGCTCGTAAANACAGGATCATTATGGAGCATGCAACTACATAAATGCTATACATACATATTCTCAAAAAAAAGTTGTTTGAGCTGTGATCTCATCTCTTCTCTCTGTTGTTTCTGGTTTTTACTTAAAATAAAATCCGTCCCATTTCCCTGTCAGATCCATTCCACAAGTTGGACTTGAAACACATGAAAAAAACAGGGTTCGTGTTCGTCCTCCTGGACAATTTTTTCCCCTTTTTTTTTGGTATTTTGGTGGTGGAGCCTTCTTGGTAGCAAATCACAGGAAATTTTCGAGGAACACGACATTTAGCCATGTAGTGTGACTGCTTCGGTACTTATTGTATTGCTTTTTCGAGTTAAATGACACGATCAAAATCAAAGGCAACGGGAAGGAAGGCGTGGGATTTTTTTCCTGATTCTTCTGTTACAAGTTTACTTTGATTGGCAAGGAATATAGAGTTGCTGGACTGTGTGCAAGGTCAGGAGGATTTTGCATGTAAATAGCTTTTCATTGCCCAGTCCGAGTTTGCAAAGAGGAAAAGAAAGGGGATCCCACATTCCCAACTGATATTATTTCTGAACTCGCACTCTCAGTTCTTCGAGCGTTTTTCGCAGTTTCGTTCAGTTATTAGTATTGTTGGTGATATATTTTACTAGTGCGAAAGTTGAGTGAGATATATATTATTTATCAATCATGGCCCATATCAATCAATCAATTTTGGAGGTGGACTCATCCCGTGTCATCATTCCCAACGTGATTTCCCATCAAGAGTCATTATTGGAGTTGCAAAGGGAGGCGGACCCTAAGAAGAGCAGCTGCGACGTGCATTTAATATGCGAGGAAGGCTACATCCCGGTCCACCGGCTGGTTCTTCTGGGCATGACCCACTTTTGTCCATATCTCCCTCCGGGTCGGTCCAACATCCTCAAGAAGGTGCTAAGAAGGCGCAAGCGCCACGGCGGCGGCGGTGGAATTGTGGCAGCAATCACCTTGACGGATGTGAAGATGGTCCACCTGAAAGCAGTTGTGGAGCTGCTTTACGGGATGGAGGCCGTGTTCCCTCCAGAGGAGAGGGAGGAGGTGGAGGGGGTGATCCGGATGCTTCAGCTACATCGCCTCGTCAAGGAGCTAGAGGGAGTCCGGAAACAGGTCGTCGTGCCAGGAGGGGAGGAGGAGGAGGAGGGAAAATCCGTTTTGTGTTTCTGGTTCAACGATCATGATGATAGACAAGGAATTACTGAGGGAGAAGCCCATGATGAAAATGAAAGTTTTCAAGAGGATAATAATTCTGCGCCGCCAGTGTTAGAGGCACTTGGAGTAGCAGGGACTGAGGTGGATATTTCGGAGGAACATGCCAGCATGGAGGGAGAAGAACACCATGATGAAAGTGAAAGTTTTCAAGGGGATAATTCTGGGCCAGTTGTGTCAGAGCCACTTGAAGTAGCAGGCGCTGCTGGGGTGGGTCGTTCGGAGGAACATGCTGATGATGATGATGATGATGAGGAGGAAGTGGAGTATTTGGGGTTTGCGGAGAGTACACCCCGCACCAAGAGGTATCGGCTGAGGTCAGGACGAAAAAGATGTGAAGGAGGAGGAGGAGGAGGAGGAAGGTCGATGCGAACTAAAACGGAACATCCTGCTGGCGAAGCCAGAATGGAAGAATCCGACTCTTCTGACCATTGCCCTCTCCTTGTAAAACTGTCAAAAATGATTTCAAGTAATGCCATATATTTCGACCTCATTAAGAGACCCTAACACTTTCCGTCCATTCTTCCAGTTTTATTATTATTATTACATATTTGCATGTGGTTTTCATTTGCAGAGAAAAGAAAGAGTGAGGAGCAGAAGGGGGGCGAGGGAAGTAACCCCGAAACACCACCACCTCCATCACTATCACCACCACCACCTTCACATCCACCACCACCTCCACATCCATCACTATCACCACCTCCACATCCTCCACCACCATCAGATGATGAGTTTGGATTAAATTGCATGTTCTGCTCCGAGTGGTTCTCCACGGAGCTCGAGCTCGCGATGCATTTACACTACTCTTGCGGACGCCACCTGAAATTTGACTTTATGAAAAGGGTTTGCCTATTCTGCTCCTCCTCCTTGGAAAACGCAAGTCCCATCGCGTTTATGGCCCATGTGTCAGCATGCCACTCTGAGAAGAGGAGGAGTAGGAGGAGGAAGGACGAGACAAGTTCGAAACAAGGGGCGGCAGCGGCGGCGGATTCTGAGGTGGCATCCACCTCCTCGGAACTCACTCCTCCTACAAGGGAGCACTCTAACGAACAAGAAACTCCTCCAGAAACTATTAAAAATAATACGGAGGAGATTGACTCAAACTCCAAATTATGTGTCGGAGTTCACCTGTCCATGATGGAGTTGAGAGTGGTGACGGATCGTCTGGAGGACGACCAGATTCTGAGGATAAAAGACAAATTACAACGGGGAGAGGGCTTTCAATGGACGCGACCCCAATTGGAGGCTGGGTGGAGGTGGTGGGTATTCAAAAATTCAGAACAGAACAGGGCGTCGTCGGCGTCGGCGCCTGCCACCCTGGAACACCTTGCACCTCCTCCAAATAGCCAGGCAGGGACAGGTAATAATGAAATGAATGTTGGAGTGGACGTGATATACAACCTGTCTTCGAACAACGAGGTGGAATCCGTTATTACACCCCGTCTTGACCCAAGGATTCAACGAGGATCAACCTCGAACCCTCCGGCGGCGGTGGAAGTAAAGCAGGAGCCAGATGGCCCTGGGATTGGAGACACTAGTGTGGTGGTGGAGTCGGGTAGAGTCGAAGATGCGGATAGCTCCAATGAAAGCCAAGCTTCAAGTAATCAAAATTGTTTAAATTAATTACCTACCTACAAAGTTTTTTTTGGTGCACATCATGATTTAAAACTTTTCGTTTCAGGGAAAAGAGCAAGGGCATCGTCAATGAGTGGAGGAGGGGAGAGTCCCTCCAAAAAGAAATCTCCTCCACCAGAAGAGCCAGATGATGATGAGTTGAAGTGCAACTTTTGCGAAACCCTGTTTTTCCAAGAGACCCACCTCCAGACTCATTTATACTCTGCGTGTGCAAATCACCTGGAATTTGACTTTGCTAATAGGATTTGCCTGTCGTGCTCCGGTTCTGGGGAAAATATCAGTGTGTCTGCGTTTATGGAACATGTCTCGCGGTGCTGTGCCAAAAGACGGGAACGGGACGCCGGACGGAGGAGCAGCGGGGTGGAAGCTGCTGTGTCCGAGATGGCTGATGACGACGATGATGATGATGATGAAATAGGGGGAAAGGGTGGGACTGGGATGGCTGGGATGGAGCAGCAAGTTGTTGAGTTAGGGGAACCTCCACAGACAGACGGAGAGGAGGAGGATTCAGTTGAGCCCCAGGATGTTGAAGAAGGAGCAGGTGGAAGAGAATTGGAGGGACTGACTGACACATCCGAATCCGAACTGTCATCACATTCTCCACTGCATTCAGAGTTTGAATCCCTTCCCACCCCCACGGTAGCACTAGCTCCCACTTCTCAGAACGAGGTCAACAAAGGCACATCATCAGCCCCACATCCAGAGCGGCTCTCTCCTCCAAATCATTCTACATCATCATCATGCAACAACAGTCGACAACCCTCCATTTCAATCCCACTTGGACGACAGTCATCATCATCCCCACAACTTCAACTTCCACCCCGTTATGATGTAGTACGTGGTGGTCATAATAATCAAGTTCGGCCCCACCTCAGCCCTCCTCCTCCGCAACAAATGGGAACAACTGGGTTTCATCATCGACAACCAGTGTACAGAATAGTGA
Source organism: Dicranocentrus wangi (assembly GCA_036850665.1). Taxonomy (NCBI): domain Eukaryota; kingdom Metazoa; phylum Arthropoda; class Collembola; order Entomobryomorpha; family Entomobryidae; genus Dicranocentrus; species Dicranocentrus wangi. Next base: position 8,667 of record JAANSN010004067.1, on the reverse strand, counting down.
GGAGATTTCTACAACCCCCCCAACCAAACTCCAAACGTTAGACAAGCTGGTGGGGCTGCTCATCCTCCTCCATTTCAAAGAGTGCCGGATTCGTCCCCAAGTAGTACAGCGCAAGAGCCTCCTGTGGCTGATTGACAGGCAAGCTCCCACACCCCCAAAGCAATAATCATCGCTCCTCCACTGATTCCAAGTCCACCAAATATTTCCGCAGGCTCACCTCCACATTCTCCAAGTAGCTCTGTGCCATCTTCAACAACTCCACTCCACCCCGTCAACCACCTCCCTCCCTCGTTTGTTTCAACAAGCCAAAGCCAACTATCTCGAGGAACGCATAGAGGCTGGAAGGACTCCACTAGGACCGTCCGCGTCCGACCCAGACCGGAGAAATCTCGAGAAACATTAAGTCCAGTCCAGACGACAGTACTTCTTTACATACTGAAAAGCTCCGTCTTTTGTTCCATTTTGGTTGAATCCGTATATCATGTTATGTACACACCTGGCATGGCATGCAAAATTATGGAGTATAGCAATTTCTTGGAGTGGAGCCGATGGGCTTGGGCACTAAAGAATATGATATCCACTGGCCTGACTAAATTTTATTATTTGCCATATTGTTTGGGATTTTGTCTTTGGAGATAATTTTTTAGGATTTACAATTTGAGATTCTGTGTGTAGCCTATATTGCTTGATTTTTTAAAAAGAGAGTTTATATATGTTATATGTGTACTGTAATCGTAATACGGTGTCCAAAGTTGTTTATATAGTTAGTCAGTTGTGTGCACAAAAGTGTTCATATATTAATATATGATTGTTGGGATTTTTATTAATTTTCATTGTAATTTACCAGTGACTGTAAGGATTATGTACTTATTTATTAAGTCATTTTAAATCCCTATATATGTTAATCAACACAGCACAATTCACAACTAACTGCGCCATGCACCTTCCAAAAATATAAATTTATTTTGCATGCAATTTCTTTTTTTTAATTTTTCGTATGCTACAAGTACATCCCATCGTACACGAGCACAATTCATAGAGATATCCAATGCCATGGGCTTATATTTTACCTAGGATTTGTTTTAAAATATTTGTATGTACATCACAAAATACAAATAATACGATATAGAATTTAGCGAAAGGTAAATAAATATTAATGCTGTAGGAAAATAGTACTAAAATAAAATCCTACATTTTAATTATTAATTACGCACAAGAAACTACTATGGGCTCTACAGGGTAATATTATGCTCTACTCAAGCATGGCCGAAGACATGCTCCAGGGCAGATTGTTTCATCATGGTGCATTGCATTGCATGGGCAAATGTTTCATGGTTGACGATGATGTACAGTTGGGATATAGGAGAGAATTGTTTTTTTTAAATCAATTTTTGTGAACTCTCATAATATTCACTCCTCCTCAGCAGCATAATAAGTAGGTATTATACTGAAGAATATTATGCCGTCCCGGCCTGCCTTTAGTCAGTTTGTGGGCAGATTCTTGAGAATGAAGGTAAATTTATTTAGAGGGGGAGCAGAACATGACAAAACCGTTGCAGCGATCCTCCTCATATATTCAGCTTTTAAACAACAAATTCTGTGTGAAGGGGTGACGGTAGCGGATCCGTTTGATGACGAGTTTGAGGAGGATGAGTAAGAAAGAAATTCGAAATCCATCCTCCTCCTCTGTCCTCAACAAACTCAAAGGTTGTATGATGTATGATTTTTACGGGTGAGGATTAGTTTTCCTGATATGTTGATTAAGAAAATGTACCGCCGCCCGTGCCTTTCCAAAAGGTTTTCACAATTGTCGTTTTCTGTCGTGCATGCAATGAGTCAGATCACAGATACGTCGCTTTCTACTGATTATGAGTACTATTATTAGAACTTTGTTTGTGTATATATACATAATAAATGGTTCAGAAGAAATGTCTTATTGAATGAAAATGTCAGAATTGTGACGACTTGACAGAGCCAATATTATTATCTTTTCGTAGAATATATTGGCTGAATGCCTTGTGACTCATTCGATGAATCTTTTATGTAAATACCTAGTCGTGCAGATAGAAATGTTTTTTTTGTTGCTTTTATCCCATTTGCTTATTTATCATCCCGTCTTGGACACATTCACCCATGCAATATTTTTGATGTAATGAAGGAAACTGTTATATAACCAATGTTTTCATGCAAAACTCATCATAAAACTGATGGTCATAATTGCTTTGTAGACAATTCGAAAAAAAAACACAAAATTCTGTGATGCTGGGAATTGGGAGACTCACGTAAGTTGCAAGAATGTTATAAGATCATCATGTCACCTACTCAGATTATTGTTTTGCTGCATTTCCTACTATTGTATGCTGCCCAAGTGCCCAACAGAGTTAATTGGCTTAGGTAAGAGTGCATATCACATCACTGACTGTCACGTCATATGTCATATATATTTTTACACATTGACTTTTGAGATGAAATTCACTAGTTTGAAGCAATTGCATGACTTAGCTAAATTATGAAATTGCTGGTCTACGTCTGGAGAATAAAGTTACCAGAAAGAGAATATGCTGCTGCATGCTGCTGCCACTGCCACGTTTGTTTCACAGCTAAGACGAAAATATACACATTAAAACAAACAAACAGAACGTTTTCATAGCCTTATTACTCAGAATGCATAAGAAATAGTAGCATGTTCGTACTATTACTACTATCGGTCAAAAACCTGAAGCAAAACGTACATACGTAATATAACGTACGTTACTTTTTCAGTTCTAAAAATTGCTCCTTATTGTTCCAGAGTCCAAAATGGTTGATTCCATGACGTTCTCACAATCCTCACATTCGTCATACATAATAATAATATGAATATGCTCCTTTAGTCAGCAAAACCCGGTTTCATGCGGATATAAACGTTGTTGCATTTTTATCAGTAACAAAGTGAAAAGAGGGTTGTAGCTGCAGGTTCAGGATCACTGCAGGCAGTAGCTGATAATATACGTACGGACAATGGACAATGGAGTTTTAACATTGTCACATGTGTAAGAAATCCATTTTCATTTATCAAGCCAAAAATAACAAAGGGACTCTCTCACATATTCTCGAAAATGTAAGATAACTCCACGTTTCACTGACGCTATTTTCTTATGAAATCACGGCCAATGCGCAATGTATTAACAAAGTTCATTTTAAAATGCAGGCAGAGGGAGAGAATTGCTCGACAGCCATAAAAAGGGAGTCCTCCTCTCACCACTAAATCATTCATATCCTGCTAGCCCTCCTGAAAACTTAACGGAGAAAAGTCATTTCGGAAACTTATTTTTATTTTTTGAAAAAGTCAGAAAAATGAAGGTTTCTCCCTTTCTGCTACTTGTTGTTGCTGCTTGTGTTGTTGCTGGGATTCCTGGAGCCCAATGTCGCCGGTTCGGCGGACTACCACAAAAGAATGGTCTGGGATGGGGGAATAAGGTGGAGGAATACTCCAAAGGTCTCTTTCGGGATCCGCTGACATTCGACTCGGTGACACGTTCCACGGATGAGGACTTTTTCAAGGCGGATATTACAATTAGGTAAAATAAAAGAAGACAAATAATTTAAAATTTGCATATTTTTTTGAAATACACGATTTAAAAAAAATCCCTTTATTTCCATATTTCAGGAACGGAGTGATTCGAGGCCTCTCTACATTTTATAGCAGCTATCGCCTCACCCATCCCTTTGGCCTAAGGTCCTTCAGGTCCTCCTCCCCTTCACTCCTCTATCTGGCTGCTGGCGTCGACTACCTAGAAATAATTTGTGACTACGAGGTCCCGAACGGCTACCTCAATTTGCCTTCCCTCGGCGAGCACACTTTCTCTGGACATGGGCTATTCCACTTGTCCTTGGCTGGGGTCAGCTTTCAGAGTGCCCTTCGAGCCGATCCAAACACTGGAGCCGTCTCCTTTGTCAGTGACCTCACCAAGCTCAGCATTAGCGGAGTGTCATATTTTGCAGAGAACTATGCTGTGGACGGAGAGCTGTTCGATGAGTGGACCGAGCTGAATGAGGTCTTGCCAGGACTCGTTAGGGTCAGTTGGGAGGCGATCCGGGAGCTGGTGGTCGACGAAATGAATAAACAGATTGAGGTAATTAATCAATCAAGCAGACGGAAATTGAATTATTATTCGTTTACATTTTTTTGTGAATGAGATTATTATGTAGAATAATAATAATAATAATAATAATAATAATAATAATAAAATAAACTTTTTTTTGTTTCAGGGTCTCACTCTTGCGGATATTACCCGGCTTTTGGATTCACGTCAGCAGCAGCAGCCACGGTCCTTCTCAAAGACCTCATCCTTTATGTAGTTTTCAAAAAAAAATACCAATTTAACCATTTCAATTTCAAGATTTAAAAATAAAATATATATGCAATAATGATAAAACTGAATTGATACTGATACTTATGTATAACTGAACTGAACTGATATTTATGTATAAAACATAAATGTGGCATGAACCTAACAGGTCAATTTTGGTGGTAAATAAAATTTCCAATTTATATATCAATGTTTTTATTATATATTATATTATTCTTAGAGGCTATATATAGTCTCCCCACTCCAGAATTATTAATGAAGGGGAACTCCAACTAGTACGAGCTATTTCCATTTTCCATTTAGTCATCATCATACTTCATATGAGTAGGGCAGTTAGTCGGTCGGATATAGGGAACATGAGTAACAAAACAATATATATTATGCAGGTTGTAGGTTGACTTGAGTGTATGCAAGGTAACTTAAAATGGAGGAAACCCCTCCACGTCACTCACGGACTTTGTGGAACGGGTTTGCATATTCTGCTTCTCCTCCCTGAAAAAATGCAAATATCCCATCCCGCTAATATGGCCCATGTGTCAGCATGTTACTCCGAGCAGAGGAGGAGGAAGGACGAGACAAGTTCGAAGAAAGGGGTAGAGGTACGACGAACAAAACGCGAACGGCGCCTGTCATCCAGGAACACCTCACTGCTCCAAACCGCCAGAGAGCAGAAATTGAAATGGGAATTGAAATTGACGTGAGCCAAAGGTATCCAGAGGGAACCCTCCAGAGACGATGATACTAAAGGAGGAGCCAAGAGGAACACGGGGCTAGAGACATGAATGAGGCACCGGAGTCGTCGACCAGAGTTGAAGAATCAGATTGCTCCCAGCTGAAGAGGAGGGTTCAGTTCAGTGGAGCCTCAGGATGTCAGAGGAGAAGCATTATTAGGTGGAAGTGAAATCGGGAGAAAATTTGAGGGGGGGTGGACGACTGTCTTGTGACAAATGGTTTAGGGGAGGATGGATGAAGGGGTGTGAGTGAAGAACGTGGACGACAGGATGGAGGAGACTGCGGATTCAAGCAGGCGGAACTTTTATGATTTATGGTAATTTTAAATTCCGCCACAGCTTTATTAGTAGATACGTGTCTGAGCCTCTGACTGAGCCACCCCTTCAGCAGGCGTCTGAGGATTCCACACAGTAGTAATGTAAAAAAATATATATTTATTAATGTGCAACACATACATATTATATATTTTGTGACATAGGTAGATGCAATTTGTTGTGTATATAATTTACTTTTGTTTTATTTTTTTAAAAAACGCCTCTTCTTAATACTGGAGTTCATAGTCCCAACTGGACAAACCTACTATGATGCACATTTTTACATAATATTTAATATATTGTTTGATACTAAAGTTGTAATGTTTTATGCGTGCAAACTAAAAAAATTTACAACAAAATACTACTAGAAATAATAGTGATGATTGATGATCAGTCAGTGGTTTCGTAGTCTTCTCAGTTTCTGTTTCCTCCAACGCTGTGGTTTCCCTTTGGAGGCAAATGTCATCAAAGGGGGGACCGGTGGTGGAGGTGGAGTGGAGGGGATGTTCCACAGAGTGACATTATATTTTTCCCTTTAGTATTACTACTACTACCATTCCCAATTGTTGTTGACCCCCCAACTTTGACAAAATTAAATTCATCCGCTGAAACATGATAATATGCAAATTAAGTAATAAAATCAAATGAGCTTTTTATTTAGGCACAAGTCAACAAAATTAAATGAATCATCCTTCATTTTTTATGCACATTACATATTTATCACCTCTCTCAAATATGCGCCTCGCCACCTCCTCAAAGTCCTCGGCCGACAGGGCATCCAGTCTGTCATCACCGTCTTCATCATCATCCAAATTGAAGCTGATGTACTTCCAGTTTGCGACCAGCCTGGCATGGCGCTCATTAACCCTGGACTCCCACAGGGATTTCAAAAGTGGCTCATTCAGAAATTGGCACAGGCCTTGCTCGTCCTCCACCTTAGTACGCGTTCGTAACCGAGCCCCTTCCACCTTCTCCTTTGTTGCAACCGGGTATTTGGCAAGGAATCGCCTCATGATCTCTTCATACTGCACTTCCGCCAACGAAAATCTCTCCTCCCACAACAACTCCTTCTTCTTCTTCCTCCTCCTCCTCCCGCCTTCCTCCTCCAAAGCTGCTGCACTTGTTGCAACCAAAAACGATAAATTATCCCGACGCGGTTGGAGAGTCCACTCCATTTTCAGTTTTTTCTCAAAGTGCTCCACAAATTTCAAAAAAAATTTGAGAAAAAAATTCGGTTTCAGCTCTTGCTATTCGTTCCCGTCGGCATTTTTTCTTCTAAGGAAAAATGGAAGAAATTGGCAAAAAGAAATTTGATTGCAAAATAGGAGGGAGGTCATGTCATGCTACTTTTTTTCACACACTTTGATGAAAGCACTGATTAACTGCTGGTGTGGGCACAAACAAGGATGCATAATATTATTCTGAAGTATTTTTTATTCAAGGTTGAAGGTTGAAGATGGCAAAATATCAGTATCCACTTTCCCACCAAATATACAAAAGCATGCTTCTTTGTGTGATCTCCTCAGCGGAAAGTTATGTAGATACCTACTCTTTTCCGCCAAGGAGACTCCAGTTACTCCAGTATATGGAAAATGGGATCCTCCTAGCCTAAGGCAACGACGAGATGAGTGTGTTGGGTACACACTCGAGGTTTTAGCCTACAAAAAAATCAGCCCCTTTTGTGATGACGGTAGGATTTCACTTTACAGGGATTTTGGCCTGTTGACAGATTAAAGAAGCTTCTACACACCTGTTGACACATTAGAATAGAAGCCTATCTGTTATATGCAACGGGAAAATGTACTTTTAAACGGATTGGAGAGCTAAGCCTAGAGTCTTCATCGCTTACTTTGATTTTTGTCATGCTAGGTTAGGGGTGAGAGGTTAAGGTTAGGCTGATCCTCCTTATAAAATGATGCTGATTGTCAGTCAGGTTATTAGGGTATTGGAAATATTATGCATGCTAAAACAAGCAACGGTAAAAAAGCGGACGGATTGTTGTTATGTTTTATGTGTCAACATGGTATATTCAGATGCAAAAGGTCAACAGGCCAAAATCCCGGTAAGTGAAATCCTACCAATTTATTATCCCTTCGTTTAAGTATAATAATATGGATAGGGTAGCCCTTCTTGCCACTACTCATCCCTTCCTTGTTACAAAATAGTTATTGACACTGAAAATTCAGGTGGTAGGGAAAGCATAGGTAGTAATATATACGGCAAGGTATATTTATTTAGATGTAGACCTTACAGAGATGTATGGTTGTGGCCACCTGAAAACATATTATTTTGTCTCAAAGTTCTTTTTATATTGAGTCCAGTTTTACTGGAGAATAGGAAATTACTTTTGGGATATTACTCACTCACAGAGAGATGTTTAGAGACATGAAAATCTGCAGAGCACGAGGGAGATCCTTTTTTTTTGAGGTAGCAATACAATATCAGTATCCACCTTCCCACAAAAATAATAGGAACATGTTTTATGTGATATCTCCAGCGGAAAAAGCTTTATATATTAACCCTTCTGCAAACAGTAAAAACTCGAGTGTTTTAGGGCTACAAAATCATGCAGTCCCTTGGCACAAAAAGAAATGTTTGTCCTTTTGAGCCCACACTCGCAAGAAGTAGGAAATGGAAGGGGTGGTGGATGGATGGATGGAGATTCATTTTTTGAAAAGTGGGGATTTTTACGTTTCCATCCCCTATTATTCTCTATTTTATTTCTTTCACAATTGCAAGCAGCTGAAATAACTAAACATTTCAATTAAACTAAAAATTAAATATATCGGACTGCGTACAAAATTTACCCCCTTTTAAAAGGGGGTCATTAAATTAACCAGTAGTATGACAATTTTGGTGTGGAGGAAACTAAAACTAACCGCTGCTACAAAATATCCGAATAAATTGGGATACCTACCGGAAAATTTATTATTTACCACCAAAATTAATTTTACAATTAGATCCATATTAGATACATATTATTGTTATGATGTACGTCATCAAAAGGATTTAATTTTTTTCTTATAAAATTATGGGGATTTCCAAAAAAAAAATTAAAATTATTACCTATACATAAAAGCAGTTTTATTATTCAAAATTTTGCCAAATAGGTAGGTAAATGGTTCTTGTCATTAATTTTTACACATAGGTACACATGTTGTAAACTGCCTTATTATGTGCCATGTGTACATGGTACATTATAAAAACAGGACAAAAAATTTTGGGAGTGGGTAAATGTCTGTCCCGTGTATCTGGATATCTGTTTATCT
>JAANSN010004066.1:0-16236 GCA_036850665.1 Dicranocentrus wangi | reverse complement strand
TGCCGAGTTCCTCTCTGCTGGCTGACCAGTATTATTTTCAGTAGACACCCGAATTAACTGAAATATGGTCAGTGTGGAAGCTGACGGTTTATGATTTTTTTTCAACGATTTTGATAAGTCTGTTTGATAAGAAAAGTTTAGCGGAGGATGACTGACAAATTTATGTTGCCCTTTGGAAGCTCTTCTTTCACGACGCCAAGTTGCGAGTGTTACGCAATTTGGAAAAATGGTCCATGGGGAAAGTTCAGACGGAGTGGTTGATCAGTATCAAGAGTGAATTGTTGCAATAATGTTATGTGAAGTGGAGGAGGGTAACGATAAAACGTAACATAACAACAGGAACATGCCCCATGCGGTCTGGAGCGTGACTGAACTATGAAGCACAAGAAGATGCATTCTCAAGCCACGGAAGAGCTGAGGTGTTACTGATTGTTGTTGTGTGTAAAAAAAGGGGGTTGTTCTATAATTCATGTAACGCTTTAGCAAGACGGAATGTAATTTAACAAGGGTAGACAGTGTTCGTGTACATTATGCAGGGTGAGTCTTATTGTTTCTTGAGAGACGAGACGCGAGGAATATGTAAATGTATTAAATGTGCATTAAAATACGTGGTGGATGTGCATAACCACGCACAGGCAGAAGGATACAGGTACACAGGACACAGGTAATATGATGTGTGTGCTGTGCTCTGCTCAACACGAATCTCAGAGATGAAGATGCGCATCACACACAGCCAGCGCTGGTCACACACGCTCAGTATCACCCATGTGAAAATCTGTTGCGACGGGTTATCCTCGATGTGCAGTTGGACATGCACGGGAAAGATATGGAACACACACACAGACATACCTCTAGAGGGGTGGCAATATTTCCCATTCTGAGTCATGTGGAAGATTGGCTCATAATTGGTGTGGCTCCTCCTTGCTCCTCACTGAATTGGATAAAGGTTACGTTACGTTTCCTTCGTGCCGTGTGTAAATGTATCTCTGTATTTAGATATAAGGTATTTTTATCCCAGCTCTGGTGTATCTGATGCCGTTTACACTTGCTCGCAATACTGCAGATGATTATATTTCGTGAATGTGCATCATTGCGGCGGAGTGTAAACTTGGAAAAAAATTGTCAAAATGCGGTATAAAAGAAAGATTTTCTTGTAAGGCTGGCAAAGTGGAGATGTTTTTCTTGCTTCCAAAAACAATGATGACAACATTGATGATAGAAACGAAGAAGGAATCAAGTTGAAAAGAATTTTATATGACATGTTGCTTGACAAGTGATTTGCACAAAAAATCCTTTGAGGATAAAAAAATCCTTTTGAGTACGGCTATCTCGGACATAATATTTGTTCTGCCAATTATTGGGAGATGGATGGGGAAATGCAACAACAAAGAGGCAAATCGATTTTGTACATTTTGGAGGTTGGCATTACATAATAATTGGCAAAAGGGTTAACTCTATTACAAATTGGGCTGGTTTATGTTACAAAGGGTTTACTCTTATAATGTATGCATTCAAATGAGCGGATCATTCTCCGCCAGTAATAATGTGAATTCGTGAGAAATGTGATGAAACCAGTACGATGAGCAAATGGTTTGTGGAAAGTGGGCAAATTGAGAATTTCCACAATCACTCTGTATTTTCTCGCTTTCTTCACCTACAACATAAAAGTTTTAAAGTACATAAATGATTTGTAAAACGTAAGGATCATCGCCAAAAAAAACAAAAGTGTAGAATTTGCGTCAATCCTGTCCCTAGTTGCCACACTCGATTTTGCGCGTAAAAAGGGAATCATGACTGGTATCTCTATCCACATAAAATACACTCGTGGGAACAATGTGAATTTACCCCGCGCATTCATCTAGTTTATACGCATCTGATTGTAAAAAATACATAAACAACAAAGCCCACGCACTACGTAGCGAACACCGAGAAAAAGCCAATTTTCCGCTCACTTCACAAAAAAATCGGTAAACAAACATTTCACATCATTTTACAGCTTTTTAACAGAGAAAAAAAGTAAAACTGTAAGTGACTGAATGAAGTGAAACAGACAGTGAGAGAGTGAACTATACCTGCTGTACATGTACAACATGATTACTTCTTTTGTAATACAATTCCAAAGGGGAAACAGAAAATACGGAGTTGATAAAGGGTTTAAACCACTTTTTTCTGAAACTGCAGCAAAAGCAAAAAAAAACCTCATACGTAGTTTTTACACCAGTGAAAGAGCAACGTGCAATGGAACAACGAGCCAACAAAGACGGTCATGTTCGGCATGACACTTAATCATGACATGATCATCTGCTGCTGTTGCTTGTGTTTGTGCTATATGCTTTTCTGATACTTGGTATAAACACTAGGTTTTTTTATTCACTTCACGTGTTCTTTTGTTACCTCCACTCATCAACATCATATATATATATGTATCTAGAGTTTTTTTTCGTTAAAATGCTTGACTTGTTGTTGAAGACGTTAAAGACCACCTCAGAAGGAAGCATGTTTCATGAAGATCCGCATTTTCAGTCATCAAGTCATCACAAATCACTTGAGTATCCTCTTTCTACAACAAAAAACATGGATTTTTACATTCGAAAAATTCTGTTATCCGCCTGCACACTCTGTTTTTGAGTGATAGCTAGCAAGAATTATATGAAAAGGAAGAAAGCAAACCAAAATGCCAATGTGTATAATATGTCCATTCATTTTTTCGCACAATTTTCTTTTCCATGGGTTTACAAAGTAAAAAGATACACGAACTTGTAGTCATTATTTCTTCATTTAACGAAATAAAAGGTGAGACTATCCTTTTCATCGTAGACGTCACATTCATTTATCTCATTCACTCAAGAAACGGGCTTTTAACTAGCCTAAAAGAAAGAGAGCGAGAGAGAGAGAGAGACGCTAATACTGATCTCGACTTTTTAGGTATAAAAGGATACATGGATGGTTGAATATTAAAGTATTAGAACAAAACAGTCATTTTTCACTTGGAAATGAGATCCTTTTTATTTCATTCATTATCCTCCCTAATTCATGTCTTGTTAAGATGTAAAGTGTCTCAACTTTAATGGATAAAGATGTTTTTTTAAACTTCATGCCTTCATTTCATTTCACTCCTTTTTCGATAGAAAAGCGTTTTTTCGCAAAAACCTTTCAACTTTTCAACAGACTCACATTAATTTCCCTCATTCTTAATCATTAACCATATCATCATCCTCCTTCATGATGCTATCAACGGATTAGAAATCTGTGAAGAAATATGAGAAATTGTGCACGATTTTTCATCTTCCCTTAAACAATCTATCAATTCGAGGCACTTGCCGGTTCAAATATAATTATCGACGAAATAGGTACCACATGTCCATGTTCAATTTGGTACATTATTATATAGAATTTTTTGTCATATAACGTATCTCAAGGAATAGCGAAGGCGGATATTATTGGCTATCGTTACCATTTTTATCCGCAAAGGGTACATCATCGAACATGTATATTTCAGTGGTCTCATTCAAGTGGAAAGAAATTCACGACTTTTATTGCAATAATCTCTTCGATCCCATTAACTATTCATGGTTATACGAGTATATGTTTGTACACTAAAGATATTATTTTGGAAAGACCAGAAAAAAATCTCTTTTTTGTGCGTTCGTTCATTCATTCATCGATTGTCGGTGAGCGGGACCTCTGACATTACATACTCCGGGTACTCCACTCTCCCATTCACCAGCCACGTTGAATTCATGAATATATTTTACCTCCCCACGTATTGCGCAAAGAAATCTCTACGATTAGGAGAGTACTTATACTCCCTCTCACTCCCTTTTCTACTGTCTACTTTGCATAAACCGTTGTCGTTTTTCATCATTTATCGAGTAATATGGCAGAAGCGGCAAAAGCCATGGGAAATGGGAGGAGATTCGTAATACTTGGGAAAGTACAAAACATTTTTAACACATAACACCACATCATTCATGACAGTTACCCAAATGTTCGTTTACATGCTTGTACACAATACATATAAACAGCTCAGCATTTGTTCTCTTTTTCCTCCTCAAAGAAAAATTAGTCATGCGAGGAACAGATCCATCAAACATCTGATGATGAATCTTCAATCGATCGATTTAAAATGAGCTAAATGTTGTGTATTATTCACATTCTTCGTATTGTTAACCACTTGGCGATGCAGATGGGGATGAAACCGACAGCAGGGCTTTACCTGTCATAATTAATTGAAGGAAAGATATATACCTTGACTCACCTGGCACGAATCGGTAATATATAATGTACATATTACTTATCACATCCTACCCCTAACCTAAACTATATGTATCATTACACTCAACAATATTATTCCAATATTCAGACTGACGCTGTCGTCCACAAAGTATGTATATGATAGTCATAATCCATAAAATAGGTATCATGTACTTAAACATGCTTCATGACATTTATACAAGATTTAAATTGAAGATATTTCCAATTTTCAAATCCAGTACACCATCAGCATTACCAGCAATATATAATACAAGACATACTTATTTTTATCGATAGCAGATCGAATAAAATATTTTTACTAGTCACCTCATTTAATTTAAATACTCATGTGATACAAGCTATGTGCATGTATACCTTGTGAAGACGAAATGACGGGGAATTCACAAAGTTCAATCGACTCCAACTTGGATTGTGGCACAAAAGATGAAGTAGGAGAGAAATGATTAAAAACGAAGATGAGTCAAGGCAGATTTCCGTCGTCACTCAATTCCTTTGTAATCCTTGCGTTGTTATTGTTGTGTGAATGTACCATGGCATATTTCCATTATTAAAACTTTTCTGCTTTATTGTTATATTCGTTATTACTGTTTTCATTATCATCTCATAATCCCATCATATCCTCTGCCATTATTGAGTTCTTCGTAAAACGGGGACAATAATATTATATCCGCGTTACCTTCTTGGCTATTTCATTGAGCGAGAAGGTATATTTTTGTGTTCCGTGGCGATTATTATTATTACTCCACAACAAAAATAAACTTTATTTTTGCCCTCCGCAAAGGATGCAATAATAATAATAATATATACGTACGTGTGCTTATGTATATCAGAATTAAACATAAGTGACAATCCAGACGGAATGAATTTACAACAATAATAATAATATAGAAACGCATCGCCTCACATCCTCAGCAGCAGAACAGTTTTTTTCCTGTCTGTTTTTGTTACTGTATTATCATTATCATCACAGTAGAAAAACGAAATAGGAAGATGTTCACCAGAAGAAAGAACTATGTACGGACATGGTTATGCATGTAGCTATTAATGCAACCCATGTGAAAAGAAGAGCATCTTTCAGACATATTCTGGCAGGCACAAGTCAGTCAGTGAAAATATTTGATTTTGATCTAATCGTGATTTCGTGACTCTAGCCGGGACAGTCTTGAGTTGATTTATTTGTTTAGCCCGTTACATTAAGTGATTGTCACTGATACTGATATCCCCTTGTAGTCTCTTTTTTATTGCTGGTACATTTGGGCTCACTTTGAGATATTTCATGTGTCGTTTAGCCAAATAATACTTTAGCCAATCTAGTCCCACCGCGAGAATTTCTGTTGCTATACATTTTCGAATGTAGCTTACACCCTTGTAGAGCAAGCGAAATTGTTGAGTAATTCTGGTGTGCCCTCCGCAAACATTTTGTCGTAAGGTAGTATAAAAAGATGATTTAAGGTAGAACGGTAAGCAAGTATAAAGCAAATGATAAGATTGTTGCAGGGAGAAAGATGGCAGTGGAGCAGTTTTCAAAGTAGTCGTTTTATTGTTCTGTAAAAGAAGAAGTTTTATCCTTGTTATCATTTGACGTAATGGCTATTTTTATTAGTTTCGGGATCTCAATGGGAAATACACGTACAAATGTCTTACTCAAAAGCTTTCAATGGGTTCATGATGGTCCACTACGCATAAATCTAGTTTCTCCTGGGGTTATTCGCTCAAGCTGTGTTGTCCTTTGAACTTTCCACTTGATAAAGGTGACATTTCGCAAAATGATAAAATAGTGAGTTATTGCAAATTGCTTACTTTGCCGTGGGTTTTGTTGCCCATTATATATTTATTTTTTTGGCTTTTTATGACATTTCTGTTAGTGACAAAATCAAAGCACACTTTTGTGAAAAAATCTAAAGTATTAAATGGGATCCTCAAAAATGTCTACAAAGTTTTCTTTCAGTAAAGCCAACCTCAGCAAATGAGGATAGCTATGGATTATAATTGAGAATGTCTAACATAAATATTGAGTGACAAAAATGCAAAATTCGTTAGTTTACGTTTACAATTTACATATCAGTGCACACTTGTGCACGTTGGTATAGAAAGTGCTGTTGCAATAACTCATGTTAAAAAAATGTGCAAGCCTTAAGAAAGCATTTCTTGGGGCAATGGGAACGATTTCAAAGTTTACGACCGAGCAGAGCAGCATTTGCAATGAATCTGTTCTGTTTAAAGAAACCATATATTCGGATTCAAGATTTACTCATGATTAGAGGTCAATCGCAGTTGTTGTTGACCATACAACAAGCCCTTGTTACTTTCAACTTTCGACCGCCAAGCCGTTTGGCAAAATCTAGAGTTGTGTTATTGCTGGCTGAATCCAATTTTTAATGGCAATGACTTTTCCCTGCAGAGTTTATGGAAACTACCTTAAAATCCTTATCTTGATTTTGATTATTCTAGATTTCCCTAAAGTACATATTATTATACGCACAGAGATCAAAGATTTTGAGTGAAATTGCACCAAGAGTATAGTGATCCCTAACAAGCCACAAACTAACTAAAGCATTTCAAGATAATGACTTCATCTCGTATTTTTACAAGGATATAAAACGTGCAGAAAAAGAAACCTAAAACTGATAGAGACTATACATATTATGTTGTCGTCGAATACATGAACGACGCGACATTGCATTGCATAACTAACATGCGCAACGCAAGCCAAGTTTCTCTCTGCAAATAATGGTATAGTTCCGTTTGGAAATTCTGTCTTTTTTCTTATTGCCCAATCCAATATCAAAATGATATCTCTCGTTTCTTTCCCACGGGCCGACTGCGACTACAAGTTGACCAACTTGTCAACAATTACTGAGCATCAAAATGTTGAACATTGCAACTATGCTGTACAGATCACTCTTTCAATTTCTTCTCACTCGCTTGCTGCTAATGAAAGAAGAGCAAATTGTTGTTTCAATCTAATTTTGTTCCCGTCCTACATACCGCATTGTTCTCCTTTTTGTTTTGTGAAAAAAAGTTTTTCTTTTCAAAGAAATATATTGCCTGCTCTGGTTTTCGTGTGTGAAGCGTCACAAAAGCGGTGACGATGTAATATAATGCAACTCTGGACACAAAAATACATAGCACGAAACGTAAAAACTGATATGAACACTTTAATAACACACGGACAACAGGATTACATTGATTTGATGGTTCTGTTCTCTTATTGCATAGAGTGTGTATAGTGTCGTCGTGACGCAAGTACAATACTCTACATTTACAATCACAACGTGTTACCTTCTAACAATGCCCATGATATAACACCAACTCTATATATTATTGGGATTCCAATGAAATACCAGCGTAGGTATTATAAAAATGTCTTATCTCTTTCAGTAAATCTCCCAAGGAAATGGCTCCATTTCGTAATTGGTAATTATTATTATCATTATCATGTCCAAGAAAATCATGCACCGCTCTAAGGGAGAAAGATACCTAGACAAGATTGCATTTTTTGTGGGAATTGAGGCTTCATCAAAACGAAGCGTAGTATGGATGGACATAGCAGGTGAGAATTGAGAAAAATGCAGAGAAAGAGTAGCACTGAAGTTTTCTATAAGTTTTGTAGATGTAAAATGCTGCCATTGCTGACATATGAAGAGGAGGTGCATGCATGAATAAAATAGCAAAACGGTAACGGTGTTCATTTTGTTGTGAAGCATCTAATCATAGCTGGCCACTGAGTGACTGAAAATTGTTGCGACAAATTAGATAACGTGCTTCACAAGATGTGTACCTCAAATAGCTGAAATTAGCGACAACGGTTTATGCAGGATATTATATATATATGAATGAACTAAACTACATTTGCATATTTGAAGTAGCGGAATTAAGGGTCGCCGTCGGTATGTCCGTCGTTCTTTTAATCAAGATTTAATTTTTAGGTGGCCAAAGCTACCTGTCGTTTCATTTGCTGCTTGAACAGTATTATTTGAATTTTCAGTGGTTCTTCTCCCGGCAAGAGTGCAATTACCTACCGTAAGACGGTAGAAAAAATGAGATCTTCATCCCTCTTCGAAACGTACTGTTTGCATAAGTTACAAGCGTTAATTCTAAATGTAATCTGAAATCTTGCTTAATTCAGTATCGTACGTGGACTTGTAGGTTATCAACCATTTCGTACATTTACCTCTGTGATGCGCTATTTGCGCGGTGTATTCTACAGACTGAATACGGCAGCAAAGTTTGCACTTATGCATCACCATTATCATCGTATAACATTCATATCTTGTTTCTCGTTGATGATGTCTACGATGGCGATGCAAACAGAGATAATAGTAATTATTATAACTGCTTTATTCTGCTTACATTTGAAATGAAAAAAAATGTTCAGTTGGACTAAATAGTTATGTCTTATATCTTTCTACATGGTGTTGGGTTGGGATACAATAATGCAGCGGTGAAAAAAGCGGTTGGTTGGTTGACTATTGTGATGTGATGCGACTTGTCGTACCACATGAAGACGAGCGAAGAACAACGAATCAGAGAGATCTCATATCTGTAAAACTTGGTATTTAATTCTAGTGTTGCTTCTGTTGTTGTAATTGTAAGACGTATGCAGCAGGAACGGAGTAAACTGCAAAGGAGTTGATTAAGTTGTCAGATTTTAATTTTCAATCACGATTTTCCTCCTTATCTTCTTCCCAACCTTCGGTCTACGTTTTTTGTCGATGTGAATACACCGAGTTTCTCATTTACTCCGAGCAGTCCGACTTTGGACTTTATGTTTGTCAGCGTAAGATTTTGATAAAAGACTCATTTTGTGGATGCCGCAGAGTATAGTCATTGTTTTAGGGTTCAAATTCACTAAACGATAGCGTTACACACTTCTAGTCAGATTGTGAATCATGATCATTATTACCACACTCCCAGATTTCAAAATGTTCAATTCCAACTGATACTGCAGTTAGCTGAGTTAGTCCTATTACAGTTTCTGTCTACCAGTCAGTATACATTGCAGCATTGAAAAGTGTGCACCTTTGGCGCACGTGTTGAGCCAAGTCGTGAGCTCACATACATTGTCGAGCCTTAAGGGTACTCCACTTGAAATATCGCTATGCAGTTATCACTCCTCAATAAACAAACGCGCATCTTCTCTGAAACTTACCAAAGCGATTAGTACGGATGGATTGAGGATCAATTAATATTCTTTCTGCTAAAGGGCTGTCATGATATCATTAACCAGAAAAAGATCATTCCCAATCCCTTTATTTGTTTCAGACTCAGCAGGCACATTGGCTATAAACAGATATTGGAAAGCAAAAGGCAATACATTAAAAAAAGAAATAAAAGGAAACTGAATCTCAATCAGGTGAACTAAATTTCCCGTCTCATCTTCAGCTCATGTCAAATTCAGACATCATTATCATCACAAATTACTCCATGTGAATTACATTATGCCTGCGTTGCGTTGTAATGTATGTAGCCATCAACATCAGCCAGCCAATGCAGAATGTTCTCATTACAGGTTGCCAGTTGCCCCAAGAAAAAAACAATACACAAACAGTGCATTAATTGATCTCATAAATTATCGCATGTGAACAAGGTTCTACAATGAAAACAGAGGAGATCATTGTGAAGTGATTACTGCATTGTGCCTTCTTAGATCCTTTTTTCTCCTGTGAGATTAGGTCTCTCTCGGAAGAAAACTTGCTTTGTCTGTGAAGAGTTGAAAGGGCTAGTTCATACAACTCAATTCTTTTCCATTGATCTTGATTGGAAATGTTTTTTATTAGGCAGCCAAATGAATATTTTAAGTGTATCTTATTATAATCACTCAAATGGTTCTATTATCTTCTGATTGTGATGATTGGTTACTTTAGCCGAATTTCCATTATTATATTCACATTACACACGGCAATAAATGAAACAATAAATACACTTGTTTTTTTTATTCAACTCATGCAAAAATACAACTTTACAAAAGCGCAAAAGTTTTTTTTTCGCGTAAATTACTTACCAGAGAACAACTCAAAGTTGGCATTTAATTTCCCCTTGAAATCCTGCTAATTGCAGTCATGCTCATGTCTCATTATTGATGCTCTCATCTTGCCAACTAGAAGCGGAATATTTGCGCATGTTTGATGATAATATATATAGATGTATTCAAGTGAATAAACAGACACGAAATGTTGATCATGTGATGTGAACATAGTACGTACGTTACGTACGTATGTTGTGTTGTAGGTTGATGATGTGATGGTCAACTAGTCAACTACTTACCACGAGTCATTAAATCATTATGATTATTACTTTACTTACATGAGATGCATAAAGCTCTCAATGGAAGAACAAGAAGATGGGTAGAAAAATGATCAAAAGTTGAGTTGATGCTTGCTGGCAAAAAATGTGAAGAAGGGACACTTCAAATAATAAGCTTAAACTTATGTTTACCTGCGTATGCAGTACCAACCTGAAAATAAGAAATCGATATAAAATCATTATTATTATTGTTATTCATAAGATATAAACACATATAACATACATAATAATCATATTCATCATTATTATCATCATCAACATCACTATAATCATCATAACTTTTATTTGCTAAATAGACAGGCACGAAATCCACGAACTCCTCTGAGGAAGAAAACTTGGGAAAAATTTTTAGTAAAAAAAATGAATTATAATGACTTGACGTTTTGCTTTTATTATATGTAGGACTAGTGCTTATTTAGTGCTGATTGTTGATGTGATGGGGTTATTTCTCTTATTTATATTTAACAATATTTATCTTTAACAGGTTAATTTATACATTGTGCGTTCAGGGGGACAGGCACGTGAACCACAGCAAGTAGTGGAAAAACAGGAGAGCGAGCACGACATAAATTGCAACATCTAACATGGTTTTCGACATTCTTTATCTAAACATGAGCCACCCAGTTATCAACTGGGAGCACTGCATAAAGAAAATTCTGCTCAAATTTGATAGGTGTAGTGTAGCGTGTTGTCTTGTTTGGTGACATGCAGATGAAAATTATGAGGAATCAGCGAAAGGAAGAATCAAGAAACCACTACTCGTTGATTTGAACATTTTGCGTAATTTATAATTAGATTTAGATACATATTATGGGTAAATCTGATGTTTATGTAGCTCTGTTATATCCATAATGTCTAATTCTAAGATAATGCGTAATATCTACGTTGCAACAAACCGCTTAATCATTTCCTCATTTTTATAGTGTGATATTTTAATTAACCGTTATTGTAATATAAAACTTGCCGAATTTTCACAGGAACAAGTTGTAACATTTATGAACACTAAACCGACACGCGATTGTGTGGTGAACATTGAAAACTTATCTAGACACTATCGACGAATTTTATATAATACGTGTTTGTTGCATAAAATATTAGAAGCATTTTGGAACGCAAGGGTGAAAGCATTGTTTGTAAACTATTCGACTGCTAACCATTTTTATCAAAATTTTATTTTATTGCTTGCCCACATGTAAAATTAGCTAGATTGCTGTTAAATAGATATGGATACTTCCTAGGCTTCGTTCTGATAATTTACGTAGGCAAACTTGGCAGCATTCAGCAGCCGGATATTTTGGGGCGGCTTAATAACAAATATAATCATTTTTAAAAGTAAAATAACAATTGCTCCTTGCTAAATCAATTCCATCATGATCGAAAAAGGATTCAACTCATTACCGCAGCGCGGCAGCAATCGGTAATTTCTTATTTCACGAAAAACAGCATTTATTTTATTATTCATGACAATGCGGTAATATCGTGGACACGATAGCAATACTCAAATATATTGAAACGCAGCAGGGGACACTCTTTTCATATGTACTTATTCCGAATATTTCATAAGGAATTCATAGCAATTTTTTATGCCTGCAATGAATTCCCACAAAGACAGTCATATTTTTACAGGTGGTAAAAATGCTGAGGAACTTCCAACCGGCAGCTACTCATTTAGGAAAGACACGTAGAAAATTTGATTACATGGCTTTTCTTTTCATTGCTGCTTTTCGTCAAAAATGTATTGAAGTTAAGTAGCCTTGCTACCTTGCAACTCAAAATTGATCAATGTGCATTAAGTGATTGACACAAGCGTCATTAATTTTTGGCAGAATTTTTAACTTGCTCATCTTTTTATTATACATTGCAAAAATAGATAATTACGACACTATGCGTTTCAATCACATTACGTATTGTTCAAATAATACACTACAAGGACCTTACAAAGAAAATTTGTCTCGTTTCCTTCTTCTATGCCATTAGAATAGGCATTTGAAAATTTGCGAGTAAAACTATTCTATTTTATTCCTCAATCAAATTAAGGCTTACATGTAGCATATACAGACTCTGCCATACCTAACATATATTTCACTGGAACCTTCTGTAACATTGCGGGACACTAGCGGGACTTACCCTAGTAAGTTAAAATGTAGTACTCACCGAAGTAAAAGTGCACGATCTCAAATAAGGAAATGAATCATGATATATTATGATTTTCTAGAGAAAGGTACATTTTCTAACGAATATGAGTTTAATCGAATATAGTTTCACGGGGAACTGCCTCCAATAGTTCCTTAGTACATGTAAATATATTGCTACCTGCGACTTTCGAATTCAATTTCAATTAATACATCAAACGCATTGCATAGAGTGTGATATGAAGTGGTTAGGTGTACGTGTACGGATAATCACAACTGACTGCAATATTGGTGAATTCTTTTCATTATTTCAAGGTTGTATCAATCACGCATATTTTGACAGGACGTACACCAACAATGAAAGTAGAATGATCCTTCAAGTCTCCGCCGTCGCCACCTTCAATCCAGTTTTTCTTCCTAGTAGTATATAAGGTGTGTTATTTGTCATGTCATATAACGCCGCTGTAAAGCAGTGATAGTGATGAAAATGAATGTAAAGCAGAGTAAGTTACTTATTTTGGAGACGGATGTCTGCTGTTGCTGCGATCAATCCTGAATGTAATCCAAAAAATCAAGTCTTTCTTTTGTATGACTTAAAATTCCAAATATTATTACACCTTTCAATCAATCAAGTCCTGTAAAATGTACGAGGGTATTCTTTTCTTATGCTGGTGATACTAGTGTGGATTGTGGATACCTATATGCAACTATTCTATTATCTTACGTCGATGTGCCGTTTAAAAATGGATAATGGACAGACACTGATTGTGAGTCTCTACAGACAATAGAAACTACAACTTGGCAAGCCGGCACCAGGCACTAGTTATCAATTTGTCAGTTCTCTCCCAGATTACCTGGAGTGAACAGATACAATTATATGTAGTTGCAGTGGAAAAGAGAGGATTATCAAAATTTCATAAGCAGAGACTCGTACCGCCATCATAATAATTGATTTCGCTATCTTACAATTAGCCATTACCATTGCACCATGTTAATTTATACTATATGGCAGTCTATGCAACGTTACATTAGTTGCTCTTGTTGCGCTTAATTGACCCCTGGAATTGAAAACCAGGTATGCTCGGTGTGCTATAAATCAGAAGGTACAGAGCAGGAATAAATTATAGTCATATTAAATACACTCATGATTATATTACTTAATAGAAACTAGTAAAAGTAATCATTTTTAAACTCTTTAATAATTCACATATATTCTGATACCATACTAAGAGCATAACATATTGACATAACATTGCATACTATACTTTCAGATTCTGGTAAATCCTGGTTAAAATTCATTATTGCAGAAGTGGCAAGCGAAACACGATGCTTAAAATTATGCCTTTCCGAAATTATACAAATAGAAACGAGTAAAATGCGAACTCATTCAAACTAAACTTGTGAATTTTGTAATGTCCAAGCCATTCTGATCAAACATGGGTTCTTTTAGTTCAATATGCATAGGCGAATCGATTCGATTTAATGCGGGTTTGTAGAAGACTGCCGTTTCAGACGGTTTTGTGTTGTGTAACTTTTAGCGATTTACTGCAAGGAAAATTGGCACATGGTTCAAAGCTTGGTTACCTGTTACATTTACCTTAGTCGTTAGTCTTACGTGCTATACTTCAAATATCAGATCATAATAAGATGAAACGAGACGAGATTATGACTTGAAACAACGTGAGCCGAGGGACATGAACATGAAATACCAAATCAGGGCAATGTGAAAAAATTAACCTTACAAGGTTTAGTCGAGTGGTTTTGGTTTTAGTTCAATTTTCATATACATGGCTGAGTTTTTATTCATGTTTTGGATTAAATAACATAAAGTTCAACAATTAAAGCGTTGTTATTTCTAAAAAATACATCTCATAACGTGCTTACAAACATTCCAAATATGGTAGAGAGAGTGGAGAGGCATGTTAAGAATAAATAAAAAAAATACGACGACCGGCAGCAGTGTAGCGTAACGCCATGTGAAATAGGAAGCACAATTATATGAACAAAGTATCTCACTTCAAAACAGAACACACAACTGAATAATTCTTGTTTACCATGTAAATCGCACCTACAAAAAATATTATTTTCGAGCTGGAAATCTCGCCATACACCTCACACCGGAAACGAACGAATAAAGCTATTTTGAATGGCTGAAATAGTGAAAAGATTTGCTATCGCAGTTATCGAAAGGGAATATAATCTCCTGGATACGGCGACTTTCCATTTCCATTGGTTAGTCTAGTTACCTGATGATAGGAAAATTTGATTGCACCGTTACTCTCTATTGCAAATAGAATGCCTTCCGTTTGACATTTTCGAAGCAGTAATTCTAAATCTATTACGCGACTACCATTCATAGAAGTTAATAATTTAATTGAAGTCATCATACCGTCAGTTATATCTCATCTCAGGTCCAAAAATATATCTAATAAGAGTCTACACAGCGGAGAAATAAAACTGATGACTGAAGAATAAATTAACATGCCTTTTCTAAGCTATTTTATAATAATAATGCACCATCTATGTTTACTGTCTGGCACGAACCACCTGTAATAATCCTATTCTACTGCTTACTTCACACCAAAACATTATACAAAACCTCTAAATATTATTTTCACTCGTATTTTTCTTATGTGCTCTTGCAAGCAGTCAAATGCAGTCAACAAAATATCGATTAATATCAATTCTGTATTGCGATTTCGGGATTAATCTGTATACTGTTTTCCTAGGCCCTGTTATATATCAGGTTAACTAAAAGTAGCAAAAACGCAAGCCTATTTACTTTATCCAAAACTAAAAATATAATGAGAAACACATGTAGACGTGAATTTTGGAAAAGTGCTATATGTGCTGTTACGCACTGTTTTGACTTGTGCTATCTATAAATTAAAGACATTCATATCACAGACAAGTGACTACAAGACAAATACTTGGGTCTCTGAACATCGTCAAAATGAAATTGATTAGAGGTTCTTTGAATAACAGCAAATCCTCCAAATGTGATTGATAGATTACATGGTAAATATTTACCATCTGCAATAATCCTTATTCCTATATCCTAATACGATAGAGATCGATCCTAATGTTTGAAAATGCCTTAGCCACAGGAACCACAATTTAAAGGAACCCTGGGTCACGTCCTACATTTGATACCTAGTAAAACCAATCTCACATAAGAAATTTATATTTTATAAGAACTAAATAATTTTAACCAGCTAGCACGCGGTCAGCCTCCGTTCCCACCCGATCCAATATTCTTCCTAAATCTCTCCAACTGATGGATGCTCTCAGAAAGTCTAAAACGTCCAAACATAAAATTGCATTATCATGGCTTCAAATAATTGAACAGCAAAATATGTTCACACACATAATATGTACACATATTACCTTCCAAATGCATTAAAAAGAGCAACAATTTCATTTCTCGAAAGAAAATCTGCACCACGTAGAAAGTTAAATGGTTCTGAAAACAAGATCTTCAATGCTGTTCCCAACCCCTTGACCTAAGGAAAGAAACGTTACT
>JAANSN010004065.1:0-16236 GCA_036850665.1 Dicranocentrus wangi | reverse complement strand
CCTTATCGATGTGGTCGACCCCGTCTTCATCTTCTTCGACCCCTCTGGCACGATCCCAGCCTCCAAGATACTAGAGCCCTATGAAAACCTGTGGGAGAAACACCATGACAAGTTCCACTTGGTCTTGGCAAAGGCAAGTGAGGACGAATGCGAGTTGAAGAGGAACATGGCTTTGGCAGAAATTGTGCAAGCACTCGAGAACATCCCGTATATCAAGCAGGACGGACGCATCCCAACAATCTATGCACCAGATTTGACTAATTGTAAGCGAGAGTGGACACACGAACCTTTGCTGCGCAATGTCAAAGTACTTGCAAATTCGACTGTGCGCCGGGGACTGGAGAGACTGGAAACGGACACGAAAATGCTGATCGATCTTCTCAGGGAGAATTGGAAAGTGGAAAGTGGAAAGCAACTAAAAGACTCGGCTGTGGTCATGTTAAAGATTCTTTTTGGCCTATTAGTGTTTTGGTTAATGGTAATCTGTCTCGATCTATATTTGGAAAACTATAAATTGAAATGCTTATGCCTTGGTCTCGCTGGCTTTGCTTATGGCCTATGGATGTTCAAACCACAGAGTAAAAAACTGATCAAAAGGCATGATGACCCTTACTACGGTGAGTCCCTCAGCAACAGCCAGAATCTGGAAATAATCTGGTTGATGAAACGACACCGGTACGAATATATTGGAAGATGTGTTGAGGCAGCAAAAGCTTTTGCAAGAGAGGTTTGAAGCAACAATGGAAATGGAATAATTTTCTAAGGATTACTCAATCGTCAAGTTTATTCTTAACGATTTATTCTTTATTGAATGAATCGTAAATCATATGGGTAATGGAATATCCCTTAATCCTTGTACTTAAATGACGTTTAGATACAGAATAGTAAAACAAATAAACACGTATTGTTTTAACAGCTATTCAGATTTTTACTAGTTGAAGGTCAATAGGTTTAGATTTTTTCGCATTTCATGCTTGCGCTTAGTTATCCATTTTTTGCACTTTCAATGTGCAATGATCATAGCAAGTAGGCACGCACTCATTTTACACAAAACGGAGATCAGTGATATGCCCAAATAAACCAATGTTAAACCAATAAACCATAAATAATAAATGTTTTTGAAATATGGAAAAATGCAAGTAAGCTCCTCCTCCTGCTTCGTGGACTCTTTCCAGACCTGACCTACCCACTTTTAGCCTCACGTACGCACGCTGGAATGCATTCTGTCGATCTTCCTATTGGATTTGTTGTTTGGATTTATGGCTGCCACTGCATTCATTCCTGCTTGCTCCAGAGGTTGGGGACCCGTCGAAGTCATTGTCTCGCCTACAAGGCATCGTGGATAAGTCCCTGTCGCGCTACATATTTGCAAAAGACGCATTGGAAGAGAGCCATGTTTTGATTAAGAAGCTTGAAGGAGCAACGGGAATTGAAATGTAAAAATTTGAACCACATTGATTACCTACACATTACCTACTAACCACGTATTGTAATAATAAAAAAACACATTGTTCTTGTTTTAATAAGTTTTTCAATTTGATGATTGCTATTTTTAGTTATTCCGATGCTTTTCCAGGAAGGAACTCACAAATTCTAAAATATGTTAGCTTTATTCTATGGAAGATTTACAGGTTTGGCTTACCTTTGTGCCTCCTAATTCCGACCAATACTGCTCGTTGAATAATTTATTGAGCCACGTTGCAGCCAAATTAAATACTACATGGAAAAATGATTGATTTTCAAATGGGCTAATGCCATTCGACATTTACAAAATCAAACACAAGTCCTTTTCATGTCGCAATCGATCCTCCGCCTCCGTCAGGATTGCCTCATTTGATCAACTGAGCTCTTGCGCCGTACGACGACGTTATTACCACTTACAGCTATTAATTACTGACTCAGAATTTATATATTCACATTCACACCACGATCTCCACTAAAAATGTACACATTTAGCGATTTCATGTACAAATTCCGACTGTTCGAGTCAGCTTTATTCCAAGCATTTGCAGCCCTTCCATTTTCCTGGAATCCGACTCGAAAATTCTACACTGCTAATCCCTCGCTTAACCTAAGATTTACCTTGGAAGCACTCATTCTGCTGGCATACTACGTCTATCTGACTGCCCACGTCCTTCGTCAAACGGTTGCTGGGAATATCAGCGAGATTGTTTTCCCGTATCTGCTGTTCCTAGCCTTGACGGAGGTGGGAGTACACTACTTTCTTCTAATTTGGGACCAGGAGGGCTACATGGCCTGCCTAAATCGGACAATCCTTTTTGCACGAAACTTTTGCAGTACGTGTTCTTTTCATAAAGTTACTACAAAAACTGGTTATGAATCTTTATATCTAGTTTTGAATATACAGGAAATTATAGGAGGGACTACAATCCGAATGAAAGCTTGGTCAATAAGGTTTGGGACGTCTTTTCCGTACTGGCTACAATTGGAATTATTGTCATGTCCGGCCTGAGCTCAGTGCACTACCTTATCTTCCCGGAGGATCGCGCCTACCCAGTACGCTACATCCTCCATGTAGACTGCCTCCGTCCGTCTGGGTACATCATATATGGGTTTATTAATACCTACATGTTTGGGAAAATTTGGTGTGTGATTTTATTCACGATATTGGAGTTTGTAACTTTACTTGTCCTCACATTTGCCGAGCTGGGTGGGGAACTGAGACTGGGTCCACCAAGAACGAGAGTGTATAAAACATCGGAACAGCTTAGAAAATTCCCGAACAATGTTTACTGCTACAGGGCCCTACAGCTTTATCTGGATGCCTTTCTGGATTCATTGGGATTCCTGTGGCCTGCTTCGCATCTGATAGCATTTAAGGCTTGCTTATTTACTGGCATCACTCTACTTACTCAGTGGAGAAGGTTGCCCCCCTTGAATGCATTTCTACTCCCAGTGATTTTGCTGATTGGGATCACAATCGGGAGTATTGTATTTCACTTTTTTGGAAGACTGGCGTCGTCTTCGCAAAGTATTCTCACCTCGTGGACAGCTGCTATGGATTGGAATCGTAGTGTGCGGAATCCGAACCAGAAATACATGAAAATGATAGTCAGATCGTGCAGACCGTTGGAAATTAATTATCATCATGGTTTGTATGTTGTAAAGAAATCATCCATGTTGAGGTTTATAAAGAAACTTTCGAGGCACGCTTTAAAAGCTTTGGTGGCAATTAGACGGGTGTAAACAGCTTTTTGCTAAAACTTAAAATTAACAAATGTCTATTGTAATTCAGTTTTAGCAGTACGAGCTTGTATTCGCATTTTGCCATCAACCAATTACATCAACCATTATGATAGTTTAGCAAAACAGTCTGATGACGCCATAGTATGAAAAGCAACACTTCTTGTTGAAGAAGGTACACAAATCAAAACCTGACATTTAGCAAGTGAGTTTGTGAAAATATTACAGAGGATCCATTTCCTAACCACATATTTTTGTCATCCATTAACACATATTGAAGCGCTATAGCTAGCACAAATAAATACTCAGCAGCAAATGAACGTTTGGAAGGAAACCGTAATGCAATTTTTTTCAAATTATAATTTATAATATAATTCTTATTCGCCCTCGTTTACCAAAAATTAACAACCATAAATGGCTCACAAAGGCTATATTTATAAAAGTTTATGTTACAATGATACACTATAATTACGTATTTAATAGTAATAGTTTGAATTAAAAAGCATCTCAAAATACCCCAGGAAAGGACATTCCAAAGTCTTCAACTTGGTCATTCGCCGCTTCCGACGGTGGGCAATACTCCATTTGCCGCGGATTGTAGAGTGCATGCACACTGCATTTTGCCACTGGCGACTTTACTCCGATCCTCAACAAATGGTCGTACTCGTGCAGCTTCATGTCATTCCCGTTCAGCCCCTTGACGATAATTTCCGTCAACGCCTGGGCACTAATCCAGGTATCCAGCAGGGCCAGTGTGACCCCATAGTCTCCCTCCACCCCGACATTTGTGAGGGACACGTTCTCCATCTTTCTTCTCTTCTGGAGCATCCCCCGCGTGATGTCCAGGAAGGAACCAGTCTCCACAAATATGTTTTCGATGGCAAGTGCCACCACGGTGTTTGGGAGCTTACCCAAGTTTAATAGTTCCTGAGCTGGGGATCGTGAACCCTCCTCCGTTGGAGCTGGACCCACTAAAGCGATCATCCTCAGATTTGGACAGTTTTCGAAAACGGCACAGTCAAAGGGAACCGGCTGACTTGCCACTTTATTCGAAAATCTCAACTCCGAGCTCCACGGACACTAAACTGGAAGCGGATTGCGTGATTGGGGATACAAAGACGGCAGGAGGTAGAAACTTGTCGGTGCCCAGCTTCAGGTGGGATAGACCCCCTTGATTACTCAGGATTCCCATCCATTGCTCCATTCCGACAAAAAAGTTGGCTCCAAAGTGAAGATCCAGCTCTTCCAATTTTACCTAATTTTACAAACAAAGAACAAAAAACAACTTTTCCACTGAATTTAAACCTTGGAATATATTTCCATGTGCATGGAGTATCTATCTTACAGATGACATCTTTGCCACGTCAAACTCCTCCGACGGCAACTCGAACAAGTCGCTTATTCCAAAGGAGCCGGCCTTGAGGAGATACGTGGTCACGTTCAACTTGACTTTCTTCAGGGTGTCGCAATGCCGCTGGATGAATCGTTAACAATTCGACAGCATACTCGATTGTATGTTGTCTCGAGGTTGAGGTGGACAGGCTGAACGTCTGTATGGCTGGCAGGGATTTTTGCATAAAGCCGATGATATTCTTGGTGAGGATTTGGTGCCTGTCGGAGTGTCTGTACTCGATCGTTCTGTCGTTGATCTCCAGCACTTTCAAATTCCCAAGGGGGGCGTCAGCATCGCTGAGCGGGACATCGCATAGCGAGCTATACCCAAAGTGGAGCTCTTGGAGGTTGACCGCGCCGGCCGTCAGCGATTTGTAGGTGGCAAGCTCTGTGTGGGTGGCAAACTCGAGGTAGTGCAGATCCTCGGGAGACTTGAGGTTAGGGAGGGGCTCGTCCAAAACACGCGAGTGGGCCAGTTTCACCCGGTACTTGGGCAGTGAGTCGAAGCCGATAAAGTAGTGTAAGGCAATGCGGAAGCCAATGTCGGTGAGGTGCATCTCCACCGGGAGGTGCTCTTGAATGAGTTTGTCAAACCGGGGGCTCAGCTCTATGATGTCGTCGAGGTTTTGGTAGGGGATCCATTTGAAAATGTTGATGAGACACTGGGAGAACATGTCATCAATCAAAGGTCATAGAGACAGACTTTAATCTATGTTATACTAATATTATGTTTAATATGGGAAATTTTACTTTGTCAGGTAAGTCAAACAAGGTGGTCGGAACTACTCCGCTCTCATTGTTATTTAAGGGATCTTCCGGCTCTGGCTTTGAGGCCATTATATCAAACACTTTTACTTTCAATGGATTACTCTGATGCAACTTTTAGCATCGGCTTCTCCGTTCTTCTCTCTCAAATGTTTCAGTGCACAATGGTACGTTATTATGAGATGATGGATTTTTATTCACAACCATGCGGATAGATACGGAGATTCCCGAGTCTGTGCCTAGTTTATGCATTTTAAATCGAGCTAGACTAGGATTCAAAGTAAAGTGGCATCACATTGTGTCATTGGCGACGCCATACTAAACAACTTAAGACTGTGACTTATGCAATTGTGCAGAGCAGTGACAAGTCCTCACCTCACTCACCCCATGCTTGGTGGATGTTTTCGCGACTTACAGGTTCATATTCTAGAATAAGTATCTTAAAACTAGGGTTTACCCGCAGAAGTAATAATATAAACTACACCAGTTATATAAAAAAACTTTAATATTCGCATAGAGTAGAGTACATACCCCACATACAAATAATGTTGATACATATTGATGTTTTACATTAAAATTGGGAAACATGTAACTTAAAATTAGACATACTACAACTACACCACATAATACAATATTTCTCGCTTAAAAAGTTGGTGTTCCATTGGATACATTTTTCCTTTCTGATTCAATGGTTAATGCTTTTTCGGATGTTAAGATTGAGGGTGCTCAAACTACGTCGGTCTGTGTGGGATGATGCCAAAAATTCAACAATTGATATTATTGCCAGTGAAAAAAACGTATTTTTGAGTAAACTTTTGAGCACACCAACCAAACTCATACGAACCTTTAGGATTGAAGCTAGAGCGACGACTTAGCATTACTCGGGACTCCTTCACCCCGAGGGTCTCATCTCCCAAAATGTCTGCCATGTCTTTCATCGCGGGCCCTCGGAGCACGCACAGCTGAACCGGGGTTAGGCTAAATGAGCCTCGAGTAGTTTGCATCGCATCAACATCCGCAACGATTAAAATCCGAAACACGTTTGGATCCTTGTCAACCTACACAAAAGGAAATCCAGACTAGGCTGTATATAATTATACTTAAAATTAGGAACCCTATTTAGGAATTACACGTGCGAAATTACCGGAATGTAAGTTTCTTTTGTAGCACTTGGCAGAGTGCACGGGGCTGTAAAAGTTATTCCACTTTGCTGGCACACACACTGCCCATAAATCAAGACGCAGTTGAGGGTCTCTTCGGGAAGTTCAATTCTCGTGGCAATGTCCCCAACCGGGACTACGGCTAGCTCCAGGTTGGAACGAATCTTGTCAGGACCCCAGGCCTAATTCGGAGAAGCACATGCTCTTAAAACAAACAAACACGAAATATGTACACAAAATAATATATATAGCAACCCCTCGATTCTCTTAATCGCCGCACCGCAAAGGCTGGTTCCGTTTGCAAAAACTCGGTGGCCAGCTTGATGCCAAAGCTTCTCCACAGCCGGCACTCTATCGAGTCAAACACTCCGCGAAACGTGTCAAGCGCCTCTTGGACCACCTCCTGCGGCCAGTGGAATAAGGACACATCCGTTTCGCACTTGACGGACGTCGCTCTCGGTTGATTAACTAGAAGCCCGAGTTCTCCCAGTACGAGCCCACAGCCCAGAAAGTCGCCCTCCTCGGACGTGAATGAAGGGTCCGCAAACAGCTCCGTGTTGGGAAGGAGCCCTTTGTGCAAGTTTTCCAAGGTCTGTTCATCTGGAGGGCCATAGTGCAACCGGACTAGTCCTGAGACTATGAGATGGAGTCCGTCTGGGGGATCCCCTTTGTTGTAAATCGTATCCCCTTCAGAATACTTTTTGACAACTACCCTTTCCTTTTCATTTTCCAAAAAACAGAAGACAAAAGAGTCGTCAGTAAATGCAACTTGATGAGATTCTGATCACGACAGTTGATGCACGACATGCAGGAAAGAATAACAACTTACAGTGAAATAATTACGAAGCGCGTTACTCCCCAGCACCCATGCCAAGTTGGGAATCAGGTGTTCCGGTGCACTGTCCTTGAAGCTGGAAGGGAGTGACCACAGCCGCGTCATGTTCTCTTCAATCTTGGAAATCAGCAAGTCATGCTCCTTTTCGTTGAGCAACCCGTCCTCCTTCAAACTTAGCAACTCGTCCCGCATTTGGTAGCAAATGACGCGACTGGCCTGACGCGTGATAACCGCAGCGACCACTCCGGGATAAGAGTGCTGCAACACGGACAGCTCCTTGATGGTTTGAAGTCTATCACGAAAGAGGACCGATTGGAACTTCCAGGCCACCTTTTCCTCCAGTGTCATTTGCGGGAGGAACTTGAGAGTGTCCTCAATAGCTTGCACGTAGCCCCGCCCAATGTCGTAGCCCAAAAAGAGGCGATGGTTAATCCGAGACTCTAGGCACTTGTTTATCAACGGGAACATGGGTTTAAACCAGCGGAGCAGCCGGGCGAACCGGATGAGCCGAAAGTTTTTCAGGTAGACAGGGATATTTTGGTCGTTCGTCTCGTGACCGTAGGCCACGTCAAGCACGAGTTCGATGATGGAGACAAAGAGCACGAAAAAGTCGATCCAGTTCCAACTATTGGAGAAGTAGTCTTTGATGCCGCGCCCTATCCACTGGAAACAATAAGGTCAACATTCAAATTGATTATTAAAATATATAATGATTTAAAATATCGAGTCATTTTCAATCGTGATGTGATGATGCATTATATTATATGAATGCTACCTTTAGAATACATTCCAGCGTGTAAAGCATCGTGAATATGATGGACACCACGAACAAGGCGGTGTCGTGCTCTTCGCTCACCGTGATCCTGTTAATCTCAAGATGTGTTTCAATTGCGATGGGAAACACGTTCAGAAATATGATCACGTAGATTATCGCATCGAACCAGGTTTGGGTTGTCAACCAGTAAATCGGATGTCGCCACCTGAGATGATTCCATATAGAAAAAAAAGTAATAATTAGAATTAGAAATACGAGTGTTCATTCGAGTGCTCTCCATTTACTGGGAACTGGTCGACGACGACGACCCACCTTCCACGCGGTTTGGGAGGAGACACGTTGTCATACATGAACGAGTAGATTTTATTCCGGAGACTGACAAACACGCCAGTGATCTCCCAGTTGTGACGCAAGTCTTGGCAGTGGAGCATGGTCAGTATTTGATCCTCTTGGGCTTCCACCGCAGTCACCAAAACCCGGACCGCCTGCTCCGTCATGGTTCCCTTCTCGTATTGCCGCCAAACGGAGATTTTGTAGGATTTCAGCACTCTCAGTCGAGTTTCCTCCATGATGGCTTTGAACTCTTCAGAGTCTTCTTTGATTCCACCGGGAGTGGCAGCTTCTACTGGCTCAGCTGTTGTTGTTTGCGGGTCCGGTGCCGGAGTAATTTCCGGTACAGAAGTTCGAAGGTCGGCCGTCATTCGCTTCAACTTTTTCTCCAAAACTTTCTTTGCCTTTTCATCGTGCTCTTTATGTTTTTTCGAGTACGGGTCCTTAAGGTGGGTAAACCTTCAAAAATCAGCCAGAAAGAAACGGTCAAGTAGTGCTGGCCACAAGGGAGGATATATTAAATGAAGCCTCTAAGCTAATGAATGAATGGAATTACCTGTGAACAATGTCCCAATTGCTGTCTGCCAGAAAGCGGTCATGCTTCATGACTGCTATGGACCGCAGGCGGGATAA
Organism: Dicranocentrus wangi; assembly: GCA_036850665.1. NCBI lineage: Eukaryota > Metazoa > Arthropoda > Collembola > Entomobryomorpha > Entomobryidae > Dicranocentrus > Dicranocentrus wangi. The sequence goes on along the minus strand of JAANSN010004065.1, from coordinate 7,142 downwards.
GCTAATCGTTTTCACGGCATTTGCCATATCTTGCAGTTTCCCGATGGAAATGGTGGTGATTCCAAGGCTGTCCAGGAGGGACTTGGTCGTCGAGCCGTTAATGATCAGGGTGAGGATAACGATGCCAGCGGTTTGGAGGAGAAACTAAAAAAAATAAATGAAAAATATCAGCTCACGATCAGTTCTCATTTTATATGGGTAATATAATAAGTTTTACCTTGGGTCCAATCTTTTTATGAATGCAAAGTTTCTTGTTGCGGAACACTTCCAACGCGAGGCAAATCCCGACTGCACCTCTCAGCCCACCTATATCATATCATTCCCAAAACTCGTGAAGAAACAGTAAGACATTCATGATATACAAAATCATCTTTAGCAGAAAGAAAAATATCGATTGTAATTTTGCGGCTTCACTGTACTCCACATCATCACAACAAGATTCCTCCATTCTATTCCATAGCCAACTCGAGAAAGCAAAGGACTCAATAGGATTAACATGAGAAATCTAAATAAACAAATAAACTCAAATATAAGAATACAACCACAAGCAATTACAAACTTTATTTGTATGCTCCATTCCATCCTCCTGTACCTGATAACATTGAGCGCAAAATACAGCCAAATCACGTAATACCCATCCACAGGCTCAAAACTGTTGATTGCCGTTTCCGAAATCACGATGCCAAGAATGACAAAGAGGACCGTGTTCGCGAGGAAACTCATCATTTCCCAAAACTGATGAACAATGTGAACCACTTCCGGTGAAATAGCGGTAGACTCCGAGCTTATTGTGACGCCCAGGATGACAACGGCCATGACTCCACTCACGTGAAGATAAAACTCTCCAATGAAATAGGTGAGGTAGGCGGACACGAGGGTGATTGTGATTTCGGTGGCCGCGTCGTTGAATATGGAGCCGAGGCAGATGGTTGTCAACTTTGCCATAAAGTAGCCAAAGGTCGGACCTAATAACAATGTTTATAAAGTTGCTTTCAATTCAAATTAAGCTTACTCCAAACTTTAAATTACCAACTATGATTATTTATTCCACATTCCACCCCACCTCCTAAGGTTATTCTAGCAAATGTAATAACAATTTCGGCTGTCTGATCCCCTCCCTCATCCGGCTTCTCCACAAATTCCTTGAATATCTCGTACAGCAGAATGGCCACTCCGTCATTTAACAAGGATTCCCCTTCGATCATCACGCTTAGCGTTTCCGATGTGCCAGACTCTCGAAGAATGGCCACGACAGCAACTGGGTCTACACAACAAAAGAGAGCATGGAATCTTGACAGACGAAGCACGGTTTAAAAAAATAATATAAAACGGAAACTTGTAGTAGTTTAAATATACCTGTAGCACTAATGATTGCACCAAATAAACTGGCTTGGTTAAATGTCCACTCGTAATGAGTCATGAACTGCTGGCAGCCAACGGCGGTAAGGAAGGTGGTGATCACCATGCCTGGCAGAGCTACCGTTAAAATCTGCACATCAAACGAAATTTTTTTAAATCGCCGATTTTTCTAAAAAAAATATAATCATCAATCAAAAAATAGGTTGAGTTTATTTAAATGCGGGCAAACCTGGAGGGAGCTCCTCATAAAAATGTGAGACTTCATGGAAAAGGCAGACTCGAACACCAGCACAGGCAGAAATACGTATAAAATTATTTCTGGAGGAGATCTACAAGATAACAAAATAGCATGCAGTTTCTTAAATAATCGGAAAAATGGTGCGTCAAAATACAGATGTAGTGCTTGGGCACCTTGCAAACTTCGTGTACATGCTCCATGTCTGGCAGAAGACGATATTGACACGAGCCCCCATTCCGATTACCAGCCCGGTTATCGTCAGCACCACCGTGTACGGAATGCTAAGCTCGAACGTGTTTATCACCGTCCGCACTGCCGCTCCCCATGCCAGAGTTGCAAAGAGGCTGAAGTAGAACTTCAAATAATTTGAGTTGAGACGGGAGCACTGGCGGACTACAATTTAAAGAATCATCTGGTGAGTGAGTGGACATCAGTCATTTCTCCATTATCATAACACCCATTATTATAAAAGTGAAACCCAGACTGATGATCCCGGTTCCCAGTTACCTTTGTCTCGCAGCTTATCGCAAAACACGTCCTCGTGTATAACCTCATACTCTTTGATGGGCTGACCAATTGTGAATCCGAGTTCAGGGGCATTGGCATCACTGACAGCAAACAATGAGAAACCGAACAGAATCCCAATAATGAGCGATGCAGACCTGTTCCTTAGAACGTTGTCTGATAAACGGAGAAGGAGGCCCCGTCGGGGTGCCGATGATAGGACATGCATAGTTAGCATTTACCTTTGTCAACAAGCACCTGACAGCAGCCAACACGTTTGTAAATAATTCGCGACGGAGGAAGAATGGTCAACGGTGGACATAAACCTTTGTTGACAGGACAGAATTCAAAAAGAGCACAGATCAAATCTTAAATCCTACTCCTCCTATTCCTAAGCAATCATTTAACAACTTCGTCGTGTGTGTCTATAATATAATAACGTTGGAGACCAACCTGTCGCGTGATTAGTGCAGGTTGCTGATGCTAGTAGTGGCTATTTACTATACCCACTTCAGTGACTTCCTCCAACTTGACCGTTTCTCGTCAGCACCTTCATCAAGTAGTGTGACCACTTGTCCTTTTCTCCAATCAAGACCCTGTAGGTAGCTCCTTCAAGATAATTGCTTTCTTCTCCCTCAAACTTTTTCACTTCTGAACTCATTGTGGTCGTCAGCGTCTTCTTGATCTTGTCCATTTGGTATTGGTGGTGTCATATAGTACTCCTTCTCTTCCTCCTGTACCCGCGGGGTCGTTCCAGAATCCGGATGAGTGTCATCAGTCCCAAAGCTTTAACGAAGAAGTCACGAAGGTACTCCATTCCAGGCTCTGAAGGAACCGCTTACAACTATACTCCTTCTCCATCAGTTTTTGGTCACCTGTAACATTCCAAACCGAGTTTGCTCCCATTCACACTTTGAATGACAAGCATTCCTGTACTTGAGCACCAACATATTTTCAATTTCAAAAGCGATCGATTTCATATGTCTCACCGAGGCCGAGGTCACCATCAAATCCTTGATTTCTTTGTCAATCACGGGCGTCCTTTCTGGTCACATTTTCTTCAAACCTTTTCTCATTCAGGTGATCCTGGAAGTAGAACAAAACCAGAATCCAACCCACACCTGGCGTTAGCGAACTTGGTGGTCTCCACGGGGTCCCGTCTACTGCGTCCAATCATGTTTGTAGCTTTCATCCGGCAGTTAGTCCTGTTGTTGTTGTTACCTGAGCTGCAAATACAAAAATAACATACCTGAGCATTAAAATTAAAATTATTGAAATAAACGAATTGACTAAGGACGAATTTTGGAAGTCCAGGGTTTGCGACCTCATGTTGGCTTGCGTGTGCATTTTTGCAAACTCCGCTGTTATCCATCCGTCCGTGTAACAACTTGTGATAAACTGCATTTAGACACTGAACCTTTTTCAAGACAACATTCAGCACAAGTTATTTAAATACTTGAATCCTGTCGACTGCGGTTTCCATCTAATTGAGAACCAGAACCAACTCAGCCAAAAATGTCCGAGGAGACTCGATCCCTAGCTTTGAGGACGGCTAACAATGCTTTCACGTCCGACTTATATCAGGTTTTATTATGCAGTTTGTTCATTGAAAGTTTAAGTATTATAATGTTCTTCATGTTCCGTTCCTCTCCTATTTCAAGTGTCCATTCTTGAACTAATATTTTGTTTCTGCTTTTTAGGAGCTTTTCGAAGACAAATCGAAAGGAAATCTCGTCTTCTCCCCTTTCAGCTTGAGTACCGTTTTAAGCATGGTTGGACTCGGAGCGCAAGGCTCCACTCGTACCCAAATCTTCAACGCTTTGAAGTTCGATGACGAGAGTGATGAAGCTATTGGATCCAGCTTCAAATCAGTACTTCGTGGATTTAAGGTAAAAATCTTGAACTAATATTTTGTTTTGCTTTTTAGGAACTTTTCGAAGATAACTCGAAAGGAAATCTCGTCTTCTCCCCTTTCAGCTTAAGTACCGTTTTAAGCATGGTTGGACTCGGAGCGCAAGGCTCCACTCGTACCCAAATCTTCAACGCTTTGAAGTTCGATGACGAGAGTGATGAAGCTCATTGGATCCAGCTTCAAATCAGTACTTCGTGGATTTAAGGTAAAAAAGACTTACCCGTTTTCAGTTTATTCTTCGTGTTCAAGTTTAACATACAAGATTTTCCTTACTTTCAAATGCTTTCATTCACTTACCTACCTTTTCCTCGTATATCTCATTTTGCCAGAAGAGCGAAGCGTCTTCATACACTTTGCTCACTGCAAACCGAGTCTACACCCAGACGGGATTTAGGGTGAAACCAAAGTTTCTGAAGGCACTAAAGGACCACTTTGGAGCAGATTTGGAACAACTGGACATGTCGACAAAGAGCAAGTGCAAGCTAGCTGTTCAACACGTCAATAAGTGGGTCGAGTCCACAACGAATAAGAAAATTAAAAATTTACTCGAACCAGGTAATGAAATATTGTTTCTTACGTCTAGATTTTAAGCAAGCAAGCACACAAAGTATGCGTAATTGCGTAATGCAATAAGTTTTGACATTTGGGTTTTTGCAGATGATCTGGATAGTGACACAAGCATCATCCTCGTCAACGGGATCTATTTCAAAGGACTTTGGGAGCATCCATTTAGTAAGGCTGCTACCCATGAGAAAGAATTTCGTCTGAAAGGTGGGAAACGAGTAGAGGTGAAGATGATGGCCATCACGAGACGTTTCCCGTACGGGCAACTATCAGAACTGGCTGCTTCAGCCGTAGCGCTTCCTTATAAGGGGGACCGCCTGGCAATGATCATCGTCTTGCCCGATCGGGTGGACGGCTTGTCCAAAGTCAGTAACTCCATCGGTAAAATCCTGAAAGGAGGCAGAAGCTTGGTGGGCAAACGCCTTGAAATGTCGGACAAGATTGAGTTAGAACTGCCAAGATTTCGAATGGAGGGCACAGTTGGCGATCTCCCTGATGTCCTCCGAGCAGTGAGTGCCTACAATACGTTGACTACCTACTTTGGTACTTTCGTAAAAGAAACATTGAGGAGAACGAAGTTTTTATTTTTTCAGTTGGGAATGAAAGCGATGTTCTCCGCCTCAAAAGCTGACTTCGGTGGGATTACGGACCAGGAGAATCTCTGGGTCGACAAGGTAATTCAGAAAGCGTTCATACAAGTCAATGAGGAGGGGACTGAGGCTGCTGCTGCGTCTGGTAAATCACATTAATTAATTTACTTACGACCGTATCTTNAGGAGGGGACTGAGGCTGCTGCTGCGTCTGGTAAATCACATTAATTAATTTACTTACGACCATTTCTTCTGATTTGTCGATGTATGTCATGAATTGAAATCATGAATGCATTGCAATTGGTTTGTAGCCATTGCGGGGGTGAAGAGAGGTGTTCCCTCAAAAGCAAAACCAATTCGCTTCATTGTGGACCGACCGTTCTACTTCCAAATTGTGGACCAGGACAATGGTGACTTGGTGCTTTTCTCTGGCCATTGCAATGACCCGACGAAGACTGATTAATTTGCAGTCAGTTTCTGTCGACCGAGCTGCTTTTTTGTTAATAGAATTCAACAATGAATGATAGGATTAGCTCTTACTATAAGTCGTACGATTATGGATATGGTAATATTCAAAACAGATCTGTCTGTACAAAAGGCGTCATCATGCCAAACATTTGTTAAACTGATGTTTTAAATTTTTTTGGAACATGGCAGTTCTTATTTTACAAATAAAAAACTTTCAAATTCGCTAATGATTATGATCAAACTCTACGTCATCCACTTGTGGGAAACCCTTTGAGGGTTTGACAGTCATTTTTATATTTTTATTGCGGAAGAATACATCAAAACGAGTAGGATTTCTTTATAAGAAAAAAATTAACATTTTCAATGTCTGAAATAATGTGATATAGGAAGGAGGAGTGCGCGGAGGTCATTATTTATTATTTGGGCAGTTTCTCAGCTGCTACTCCCAGATTTGCAGTGATGCACGACGTGGTTAAATTAGCACGATCAATGTCCTCCTTGGTTATTACAGTTTGCATGTGTACTTCAGCTCTTAGCGAGTCTCGGACCTTGCAAATAAATAAATATACAATTATTACTAGGATTGAATTTTGGAAACAGAACATTCAGAACTTTATATATTTAATCGGAGTGTGAACGTATGAACTAACAGCTTCCACATCTTTCAAAACTCGTATCAGATTCCGACCCGCCAGCATCTCCAACTCTTCCTCGGTCCACGTGCCCGTTTCAAGGAGGGCTGCAAACAGCTCGGGATACTTGGACACGTCATCTAAGCCTTGGGCAGGTTCGTCCATGCCTTTAAAATTTGTAATACATATCTTCTTCGTCATCCGTCACCATAATTATTATAAAATATCTAAATCCGTTGCCTTCATGAATCCAATTTACCATCAAAATCCGCTCCTATCCCAAGGTGATCTGCTCCAATCAGGTTTTTCACGTGTTGAATGTGTGCTAAAATAGAATTGGGATTTTTAATATATATTTAACATTTTCTAGCAGGCAAGACAAGGTTTCATTATTTATTTATGTGCCATACCCACAACGTCTGAAATGGTCGCATTTTTTCCTTGGTCGCACTGAATAAAGTACCGGTACAGGTTTATCATTACCAGCCCATTATTTTCTTTCTGAAACGCACGACAAAGTAGGCATAATAAAGTGAATTTTCATTGGGATGTTAGTCATTTTACAAAAGCATTGTACCACTTGCTGGAGTACATCGTCAGGCACGTTTCTGTGATGGTTACAAACCGCCTATAAATAAAAAATGAAACCCTGAAGTAATTATTAGCTCGCTGCGAAGCAAAGACGAGCTTATGATCTTGCCGTGTCCGTCTGTCCGTCTGTCTGTCTGTCTGTCTGTCCGTCCGTAACGCTTATTTTTTCAAAACACTTTAAAGATTTTGTTATTGAACATTTGGGTTGGGTTGGCCTGTAAAGTCCATATGGTAGGGGGTGTTGAGCATGGATGGTTGGTGAGGCTCATAGGGATGACTGGGTA
>JAANSN010004064.1:0-16238 GCA_036850665.1 Dicranocentrus wangi | reverse complement strand
TATTGTTTCGTGCAGCTTGCGCTTGTTTCCTGGGACAAAAGTGTTAAATATTATGCTACCATCATATACTTGGTAAAGAGCGTTTAGTGAGAAATGCCAACATTTGACACACCCATGGACATTGTGAAATTTTTTATCCATTTCATGATATAATAGAACGGATGAGGCATAGGGAATAAGCCGCAGTATGCGTCAGTCAATATGAGGAAGTTTTTGGAAATTAAATTGTCCTTCCGCTTTACACGTTAACTTACATAGGTATTTATGTACATGCTAATAAGCTTGTCTTTCTGGAGGAGCACCATCATAGTAGCACCCAACCCAATTGCATTCGATTCGGGACTCATCATATCATCGTCATAATGTGTGTATCCATCGAAATAATCTCCAGCAAACTATTTTTTTATTCCATGTAGTATGCTCACGCTTTAAATTGAAATTGATGACACATCAGATTGAATATGTATTGTATTACATATTACATTTATTATACCAGGAGGATATAGATAATGCAGTGCAGTTTTACAACAAAGAGTATTTCATTGTCAATTGTCAACGATTCATATAAAAAATGTCGTTGCACCTTATTAAAAGTTTTATAATTTGACTTTCCAAAATAGTATCCATTCATTTCATTCCGAAAGCTGACAACTCCCATTCAAAAAAAGAAGAAACAATCAAACATTCATTCCCCGAATTTCTCCTATTCAATACGAATGACGTCATGCTATTATATTCCCGCAGCTTTCTAAACTGACTATAAGGGACAGGTCGGCGAACAATACATGTCTATAGTCTAGTTGACTAGAGTGTGTTCTTCTCATCGGTGGTCGAGTGAAGAAGTTTTGTGCTGCGCTAAACATAATTTGCAAAGTATACCCCGAGCATTAAAGCAATTTACTATATAGTCCTTCTTATTTAACAACTAAATTTCTGTTATATTCTATCTGTCTTATTCCACATCCACAGCTCACATCATCATCATCATGAAGATAACCATTGGCAAGTCCGGACCGGAAGACAAGCCTAACAATAAGATTCCTCCTCCACCTTCCAAACGGAGTGAACCTCGAGAAAGGCTCAGCAACCTTGCCATCCGAGTTGAGCCGGACTTTAATGACCCGGATTCCCTCCGGGGAACCTACTGCTGGCGAACTTTACAGCTTTTAGGGCTAGTAATTTTGCTGATTATCCTCGGTAAGCATGTTAAGTTAAAAGATGCTATGATGTATGGTGAAGGTGAAGGATTTTGGAAAAAATGATTTATAAATAACGAGACTTTTCATATCCTATTTTTAGTGACTACTTCCACGCTAGATAGGCATGTACCCAAAAATGATCCTCCGTATGTGATCACCACCACTACTACCACCACCACGACCCGCCCTCCAATCCCTTCCACCTCAACCTCTACTAACACTACTAAATCAATTTTGGAAATACAGGTTGATGTCTCCTACGCAATTAAACAAGGTACTCATATGAATGATCACGGAGCAAAAAGTAGAGATATAATATATGAAAAATAAAGAAAGCGATATAATGGTTCTAGTAATAATAATAATAAGTATTTTGTTTGCAAAATTAGTTCCGGTTGGTGACGACGTGCAAATTAACGATGTCGTCGAAGGATGGGTCACCACCACGGCTGTGGATAAAGCAGACTTGGAAATCCAACAGGAACAAAATGCAAAAGCAGCGGATTCCAATTCCAACCAGGATGGCAGGGATATGGAGCCGCAGGTTATAATAAGTATTTTGTTTGCAAAATTAGTTCCGGTTGGTGACGACGTGCAAATTAACGATGTCGTCGAAGGATGGGTCACCACCACGGCTGTGGATAAAGCAGACTTGGAAATCCAACACGAACAAAATGCAAAAGCAGCGGATTCCAATTCCAACCAGGATGGCGGGGATATTGAGCCGCAGGGAGAAACCAAGCTAATTAAATTGTCCCAATTAGTTTATGATCCCTCGCGTTACTTACACAGAGGAAGGAATGCGATAAACTTTGAGGAAATGAAGGTTGGAGGAGGAGGTGAGGTTTCCCCTAGGGAACAGAAGAACACCGTCGCTGTAAATCCATACCATGACGACGTGGTCAACCGGAAATTTAGCATAGTTTGAGTGCCAAATTATTCAGTCTTTTTGATTACTATCTTAAATTCTGAAATAAAGATAATATACTTATATAATAATATATTTGAAACTGTGTGAAGTGTGAGCTGAGCTGAGTTGACCAAACTTGAGATTGAGCTAAACTTTCACATTGATTGTCAGATTTAGCCTTTTATTACGCCCCTTTTCCTTGTAGATATATATACTGGTACTGCTAGGATCCTTCGTGGATTGAGCCCTGTGGCCCATAAAATCTCTGGAATTAAAAAAATCCACAAATTACTTGTTCATTTTTTAAAAAATCCATCTCCAATATCGATTTAAGTCCAATGAAATCTTAATAATTTCGATATTACGCCATGACTTGTCAAGAATATTTTTTAAAAAATGTCCGCTTGGATGTGTGGATACAGATGCCCCGTTAAATAGTCGAGTAGCTCGGAAAGGAACTCTCCGACCTTTGACATTGTACTGAGTAAAATTTACTCGAAATATTTGTCTCACAACAAGATGTTCCAACAACTCGTCAGCACAGCAGAATGATCAATGATCCCCTCGAAACCTTCCACTATGTTTGAGTGAGAGACCACGTTCCTTCAGGCGAGAAGAGTTTTGTTTGATGGCAATACATATATAGCACGCTGCTAATTTTCACAGTTTCTCCATATTCTCCACCCGAGTTCGCACGATCCCATAGTACAAAGTACAAACAAGCAAACAATGTATGCAAAAAACGAATAAGAAAGAACACGTTTTTTATTGCTGTGTGTGTAGTAGTAGTGTGTACTACTGGCAAGAGCTTGTTTTTTCATGAAATGAGCAAAATAGACAGACATGGCATGGAGAGTAACACAGTACACTTCCCTTTGAAATATTAGTTACATCATATTACCTATTACCTCACAAAAGTCACAAAGATGAAAGAAACTAGTCTCGTGTTGAGGTTAATACATGCAACATGCATCCTGGAAAATCCGGCTGTCTGTAGCTGCTGAAGCTTACAAAACGAATATATTGGGATACTATATTATTACATCACTCATAAATAAATAATATACCTATATACATATATGATGGTATACAGAACAACACGGAACGGATCTGAATTCTGAAGTGAAATGAACCTTCGAATATAAACAAAAAGTCGACTTACACTGCATAATATGCACAGCAATAATATTGCATGCATGCAAGGAAACTACGCCTTTTCTCATCTCTCTCTCTCTCTCTCCTTTACTGACTTCAATAATTCACCAGAGAAATCACAGAACAAAGAAACTAATTGTAAGCAACTACATTTCACATTTGAGAACAGAATGATGATGATGATGATCCACTTGTTCCAGCATAGCATGCTTCCACAGCGTCGTTACGTAACCATCTCATCTCATCTCACTCGAATAATGACGTTGTTGTTGACGTATATCCTTCCTGTGTATCTCATCTCATCCCCTTTTCTTAAGACGTCATCTTCATCACTATACACATATTATTATGCAGCATTACCTACCTATGTATTCGTGTCGTAATAAAGACTTTTTCTGGACTTGGAAAACGTAGGAAGAACGTCTGAACGAGCGTAGTAAAAAAATAAAAAATAAAAAAGATTTTTTTAGAACTCGAGTCAAGACTCAACAAGACAGATTCGAGTGGATCCAGCTTTTCTCACATAACCATAAAATATCATCATCTCTCTGCAATTCTGCATGCATAAAGGCATAAATACCACAGTACGTTTTTGCTCTCGACTCTTTGTCCACCTCCTCGACTAGCAACAAGACAAATAATATTAGTAATAATTTCAATGTCCAACATCTATAATTAAGGCGGAGTAATTTGTCTTGTGTAATTAATTATCAGTGTGTGACTCCCTATATCATTAGTAGCTCTTATAATAATTGTTCGTTTGGTGATATTTGATTACTTAACGTGGTGAGCTCAAAAAAGCTGCTCTCTCTCTCTCTATTTTATACTTTTGTCTATAAAATTTAAAAGTCTTTAATCCCTTTCTTTTAATAACAGCATTTTCATTCACCTTTTTTTATATATATTTTGATGAGTCTACACTTGTTGAGTTTGTTTCTTGTCAATTAAAATTGTTTTGAGCCTATGTCAACTGTCAACTGTCTTGGGATATATTAAAAATTAGGTGTCAAAACAATTATTGAGTATATTTAACTATATTTTCATTGTTATTGTTCATTGTTTGACTTTTTGTGTACTATGCATATTTAGACAAAAAGGGTCAACAGGGTGAAGGGTCTAGGTCTAGGAAGAAAGAGAAAAAATGTGGTCCAAGCGACAAGGGCAGGAAGAGGGGGAGGAGGTGACATCACTCATCTACGGACTTATTGCTTTGGTTCTGAAAAAGAAGGTTCCGATCCCGTTGGTCTCCGTGTCGGTGGACGCTCGGGTGGTCCACTGTCTCGCCGAGGTGGCAGTGACTCAGGTGTACGAAAACAAGGAGAGGGGAAGAGCAATCGAGGCAGTGTACTTTTTCCCAACGAATCCGGATGGAGCCGTGACTCACTTCCAAGCGGAACTGGATGGAAGAGTTGTCCAAGTGAGGATTCAATTTTAAAAAATTATGAATGAATTACATAATTGTTCGAAATCAGTTTTGTTCTGACATGCATCCCGCATAATATATGTTAATTACTAAACTTATTTGTCGTTCAGGGAATTGTGAAGAAAACTGAGGAGGCACGGGCTGACTACAAAAAGGCCATCAAAGAGAAGAAAACTGCTTTTTTTGGAGAGGAAGTGGATGCGGATATGTTCAAGTTGAGGGTTGGGTTTCTCAAGCCGGGATCACAGGCCAAGGTCACAATCAAGTACGTCACGGAGGTGAAGAACGATCCAGGGTCGAAAGCCATTCGGTTCTACATTCCGACAACCATTGCTCCCCGATATGTCTCCCCCGCAGCCGGGGGCAAGACGGCCAAGAATTTGAAGGGGATGAAGTTTACTTGTGGTCGCTCTCCAGTTCCGCTTTCCCTCAATGTTGACATTGTAGTCCACGGCGGGATCAAAGCTATCGAGTCTCCGAGCCATAAATTGACAATTAGCAAGCCTGCCCCTGTCCCGGAGAATCCTGATTGGAGCGGAGCCACTGTGTCATTGGCAGCAGATACCACACAAATGGATCGCGACTTTGTTGTAAATATTCTTCCGGAAGCGGTTCACCAGCCTACTTTGTACACCTCGGTAGGGTTACTTTAGTAGTTAATTTTTCGTCCCTTTATTACTAATCATGTATGTCATGGCAGGCTTGAAAAAAAATATTACACTAATAAATTATTCTACTGGGATTTTATAGAAAAATGAAAATGGATCAGTTGCTGCAATGCTTCACCTAGTCCCTCGTTTCCAACTTGGCGAGCAGTTGACTGAGCTCATTTTTGTCTTGGATCGCTCAGGTTCCATGAGTGGTCCAAGCATTAAGTTGGCCAGAAAGGCACTGCAGGTATATACTTTTAATTTAATCTCCTGTTTTAAAACTCTTCTAAAATTAAACTAAATTTTTATTTTTTTTAATATTTAATTTTTTTATTTTAATTAATCTGTTTTTAATACACTTTTAGTTGTTCCTGCATTCAATGCCGCCCAACTGTTACTTCAACATTGTTGGGTTCGGATCAAGTTTTGAGCTTTTATTTAAAACAAGTGCAAAGTACGACGACAAAACTTTGACAAAGGCTATTAACCACGCGCAAGGTATTCATCGCTCATATTAACAATATATTTTACAAATAACAATAACGAGACAAAAGTCTCAAATCCCCATATTTTATTTTATATTTGCTCAGGGGTCAAAGCGGATTTGGGCGGAACTGAACTTCTGAAACCCCTGAAGGCCATATACGCCCAACCTGGAATCGAAGGGTATCTTCGGCAAATTTTTGTTTTGACGGATGGAGACGTTTGGAACACTGAGAAAGTTTTGGGGTTGGCCCATGCGAATGCTCACAAGGCACGCGTGTTTAGCTTGGGAATCGGAGATTCAGCCTCCCATCAATTGGTCGAGGGGATTGCCAAAAGTGGGGGCGGCACCTCCGCCTTTGTATCCTACAAGGAAAGTTTTGAAAGCAAGGTTTTGAACCAGTTGAAGAATGCGTTGCAGCCGTCTCTTGTTGGTACGTGGTGGCAGTAAATTTTTTTTTTAAATATCTGTTATATCACAAATCACAACATGTAGTTTTGTTTGTCACTATCCTGAATAATATTTTGACTTGATTAAATCATTTAATTAGACATTGAGCTGGAATGGGAAGGAGTCGGTGAACCTCAATCGAAGCCGAGAACACCAATCTTGACAAGAAGCAAAACAAGGACTTTGTTGGGATATGATGAGGGCCCCATCCTGAAAATGCAGGCACCCAGAAAAATTCCGCCCATTCATGATGGTTCACAATTAGTGGTGTTTGGACTTTTCGATTCTGGGCCGCCTACTGCAGTCACAATCAAAGCCATGGCTCCAGATGGTCCTCGTACTTTTCGAGTTGAAGTGAGTACATAATGTTTGATTTGATTAAGTATAATATTCGAAATGTATTAAAATTCTCCCGGAAGCAGCAGTAACAGTTCATTTTACTATTATTTTTTTTGCAAGAGCTCCCAGGTTATTTTTGCTGGATCAAATGAAGCTGTCCATAAACTGGCTGCTGTGAAATTGGTACGAGAGCTGGAGCTGGAGGATGCAATTTCGAGACTGGGCTCAGACTCTGACTCAGATAATTGGGACTATTGGGATTCTGACTCTGAAGATGAGAATGTCAGCCAACCCGGAGCAGTTGTTCCTCCAAATTTGGCCAAGATGAAAATAATTGAAATTGGTTGTAAACATGGTATGATTGATGGTAGAAAAATCAGAATTCATGATATCATATAGGATAAATCCGCCGGACATTATTATTTGTTTGGTTCTATCTCTTTGAAATACTCCAAAGGTATCACCTCCAAGTACACTTCCTTTGTCGCTGTTGATACAAGTGACGATGATAATATTAAACCTTCGTCTGAGAGTTGGGTCATGGAAAGGCGCCTTGTGCCAAGCACATTGGCACATGGGTGGGGAGGACTGAAGAGAGGAGTGAGATTGGGAGGAGGGGGTTGTGTGAGGAAATCTTCACCTATTTTGTGTGCAACAAGTTATGGAGCACCGAGGAGGATGTTGGCTAACAAGGGTGCGGCGCGGATGGCAACTACGATGGGTGAGGTTTACTAAAGTTTTCAAGTTGACTTCGTTGCAAAACGAATTTCCAGAGGATACTCTCTCTCTCTCTCTCTCTTCTTCTGCCTCTTCTACCTTCTTTTCCAATTTCAGATGTGAGTGACAAGGATGATTCCTCCGACGACGGCAGCTCATCAGCATCCGAATCCGAAGCGTTGTCTGACGCTGACCTTGGCGGACCATCTACGGTCCTCCTTGCACTCACTAAATGTCAATCCTTTGATGGATCCTTCTTATTAGACAGTAGACTAGGAGGGGTGGTTGGGAAAGCTTTGCGGATTTTGAAACAAGGTACGTACGAAACACACATTCAATCAGTGCTGCACAGCTCAAGTCGCTTGTGTTCCAAACTTGTAATTTAATTTTTTTACTTGTAGGAGCCAAGAAGCACAAACTGAGTAACAAAATATTCGCCACGGCATTGGCCATCGCATACTTTGAAGGGAAATTGATGGCTGAAAGCGACTCTTGGGAATTGGTTGTCAGGAAGGCAAGACAGTGGCTGGGGGAAAATATGGAGAAAAATCAAAAGTTGGATGAAGTGATTGGATTTGCAGCGAGTTGCATTTGAGCTGTGTTCCCAGTCCCAGTGGCTTTTTTGTTTGGTTTGTAGGTTGTCAAAACAGGATTAGATTACCATTATTTCATTATGTTGCCATTTTAAACTATATTTTGAGCCGTTTCACTTACATTTTTAGTATAGAATATTTTCCTGATGTGTTATTTTGATGAGGCTTTTGGAAACACATGATGAAGTGAATAAAAAATAAATTAGTGATTCCCTGTCAGTGTTGAGGAGGGTTGCATTTCAGTTTGTTGTAGACTACATGATTATATCTCATTATTTGTCCACTCATTTTAATATTATATTAGAAATTAGGATTATTTTATTGATAATGTTTCGGTTATAGACAGAGGGGCTCCTTAAGTTTGTACGTCTAGCTAATTACTACACTATAAAAATAAACTGGTGTTTTCTCACATTATTATTAGTTGTTCTTTGTATAGAAAAAATAAATCAATCAATGTAAGTATAACCACGACTAGGCACGCACGACGTGCAATCAATTGAATCAATAAGGTGGTGGCAAACAATATTGTCGCGATGAACCAGTCATATGAAATGAAATGCGCACTTCCTTATTATCATTAGGTTTTTGATTCTATAAAGCTGAAAAAAGTCGCGTGCTGTGCAAATTTTATTCTAACAACTTTTTGTAAAGTGTTTCATGCTATGATTTTAGATGAGATTAGCCTTTAATTAAAATTTCATCTTCTTAAGAGTAAGAGCAATTTTTTTAATTCGGGATTCTTTCCAGATACTTACTTGTTCATGTATTATACATACTACATGCTTATAATTACAGAAATTCTTCCGTTTCATCGTCAGGTCCGTAGGGGTTGCAAACTTGCAATTTTACTATCGACGCTTCTCCTCACTTTCGAAATAACCCAAGCCAAAATATGTTCTTCCATCGTTCCTATATTTTTAGTATGGATATTCGTCATTTTTTTTATAGAAGTTGGAAAGGATCTTTGTGCAAAATTTTGTACATTGTGTCTTGTAACTTGTGTGTGTGTATGCGAGTCGTGACCGTGAGCGTGAATCACATCACACATTAAAGGCATGAGTACGAAAAAGTGCAGAGGTACTTTTTTACTGCTTTTTGTGTGAATTACCAACACGGGATTAGCCGTCTTTTTTGAACAATAGGGTTTGAATGACAAAAGGGTTCCCTAAATAAAGGATATAAACCTAGTCCCTTCTAAATCTGTCGCCGCTATATTCCATATAGTGTATAGTGGGTGAGGGTGAGTCATGCCCTCCCGAATATCAGATACTTTTTGTTTCCAACCTACACGATTCAGGTGGATTCAGGTGTCCTTTCGATTTCGAAAAGTTTTATGACTTTCCAGTGTTCATTCATTCATTCATTCCAAAAGCTGACTTAGGTCCAAAAACCAAAAAAGACTAGATACGTAAATATAGTATACATACAATTTCTTAAACTCAAAGGACACAGTCTTCTAAACTGACACGTCGTGTCCAGCAATCCCTACGTCACTCTGTTCCCATCATAGGTCTAGTAAAGACGTACTGAGTGAGCTAAAAAAAATAATTATCGTAAACAATACATCCCCGGAGCAAATTTAATATAATATCTCATCTTCCACAATCAACTTTCCAATTTGTGGAAAATTAAAAAGAATCTATTAGTCCTCCAAAAAAACTCATATCATCAAATCATGAAGATCGCCACTGGCAAGTCAGCACTGGGACTGGATAACAACCCGGAAGACATTCCTCCTCCTCCATCCTCCTCCTGCGAACCCCAAAAAGGAAAAAAGGTCAATAATAACGATATCGCTATCCCAGTTGCGTCGTCAGAAATCCAATGATCCACCAGAAGAAGACTTGCTTAAGGGGACTTACTACTGCTGCAAGCTAATTTTGCTGAGTTTAGCGGGGATAGTTGGGTTGATTTTCCTTAGTAAGTTAAGTTATAAATATCATGTATAATAGAAAAATACTGTTATCGAAATTAATTTTTTTTAAATAAATAATACATAAATTGCGGGTTGGCTTCTTTTCAGTTACTGCTCATCCACTTGTTCCTCCGCACAGTCCGTACACGATGTTCAACAACACCCTCCGCCCTCCAAACACTTCCACCACCACCTCGTCGTCTTCTTCTACATTATCTATGAATATATCGTTTATCGTTTCATGCCTCGGTCACGATTAAACGAGGTACTCATGAAAGAGCGGAATGCAATTGAGATGAAAAAATACTATAAATAATATATAATATAACAATCAACTAAATTTAATAGCAAGTTTATTTTTGCAATATATAATTTAGTTCCGGCTGTGGAAGATTTGCAACGGGTTTCCAACGGTGACGTTGTTGATGAAGGACCGGCTACGGATGAAGCAGACTTGGTGGATAGCCAGCAAAGACAGAAAGTAGTAAAGACTCTGGTGGAGCCCAATTTCAACAACCAGGACGGAGACGGAGGGGATAAAGAGCCGCAGGTGGAAACCACCATAATATAATAATAATATAATATATTATTTGATCTTCAAATAAAATTAGAGCATGTTTCAGGAACCTTTTTTCCTATTTTATTATTAGTGATGAACGCGATTTACCTTGTTAATTTTTAATAGTCTGGTATTTTTTTAGCAAATTGCTGAATAGATTAAGCCTCAGTTCAATTTTGTCCGACAAGAGGGGAAATGGATAGAAATTTCTTATATGCTGATAACTAGTATTTTCTAACACGATGGTTAAATTGCTGTGACATGATTTTATGCGAATTAATAAACATTGCAGTTTTGTATATATGAATATGAACATATATGTAGTTTTTGTGCCCAGCCAAGCGCCATAATATTATGCATGCCAGAATTTGTCATATCATCAATCAGGATAAGGTTATTCGCGTCAGCGTCAGTCACTTTTAAAAAAAAACCGAAAAATTTAACCACATCAACATCAAACTGTATAATAATACATATATCCTTAGGAGGAGTTCTGACTCTCCAGGTCAATAATAAAGCTTAGCTGATGCGTGTAAAATAACAAATCCATACAATATTTGTGACTTGTTGTATGACTCCAGACTTTCATGATGCGCTCCGGGTTTTATCCTTTAGTTTAGAGACGTTGAGTGAGATGTGAAACAAAAGAAAATACAAACCACGCTAAAAATTAATTTGTTGAAATATACCAAATTAAACTACATGTATTTTAAAAATTACCCATAATATTTGTTGTAAGAAACCCTTAAAACCTTTCAAAGATATAATAATATT
This sequence comes from Dicranocentrus wangi, assembly GCA_036850665.1. Taxonomy (NCBI): domain Eukaryota; kingdom Metazoa; phylum Arthropoda; class Collembola; order Entomobryomorpha; family Entomobryidae; genus Dicranocentrus; species Dicranocentrus wangi. The sequence goes on along the minus strand of JAANSN010004064.1, from coordinate 5,067 downwards.
TTATTAACTTAACTCTCCCAGAATCACCTAAATTTATTGATCCCACTATTCGCAATTTAATTAAAAAAACAAGAGGGTTCTTGAAAGGATTTAAACTCGTTTTGCTGATTTACAACTGGTGACTCTGGTATCAGAATCAGACCTTGTTGTAAGCTGGTTTTGGCATAAGAAATAATAAAATAATAAAATCCGTAATCAGATTAGTGATGTGCCATGTACATAGGGGTCAGAAGGTCATCTACATGACACATGTTCATTCATTATGTACAACAACTGAATTTTGTGCATTATGTACTTCATCCACGATCAAATGTATTTATTGTTTTGATTTTATAAACGTACCTAACCATTTATAAAAACTGTAGTTTTCATTTAAGTACGTACATGGGCTGGATAACAACATAAATTCACTAAAATTTCAGCGAACCTTACAAAAAGCAAGAACATTTTGATTTTATGTACGCACATTAGTACATTATTCAAGGACGGTTATGTACGTACATTATATATTATATAATTCGCTTAGGACACATTGCATTTTGTTCGTTTTCCCTTTGACCTCTGACCCAGGTCAAGTTATTCAATTATCTTCTTTTGTCTTCCTTTATCCATTGATTCCTTTATCCACAACTCAACAGTTTGTTTGTTTTCCACATGTTTTTGAATTTGGTTGACTTTTGACCAATTTGGGTTAAACTCAATAGGACTTGTCGTTGTTAGTAGTCAATGAACGTGTATGTCAAGTTTGGCGTCAATTGGATGAATCATACTGACGTTGTTTGTTATAGCGTGGATAGACCAACAGAAAGACGGATGATACACGGGACAGACATTGTACTCACTCGACTACTCCCAAGAATTTTTGTCCTGTTTTTATAATGTGCCGTGTACACATGGCACATAATACTAAAATGTGAGTAGTTGTATGAGTGAGTCTACAACCTGCAGCAAGCGAGTAGGTCGGGTCGCGTCGACGAAACATCATTTCCGAGTGACTTCCTTCCTGAGGCACTTTCAAGTGAAAAATATTACGCACATTTTTACTATCGTCACGTCATCATCATCAGCATAACATAAAGCGGATCTGGCTGGCCACATCAGTCAACACGTCATTCATATATTCATATATATTGCAATTTGCAATAAAAGTATTGACTTTATTGACCACGTGAATACAAATTATAAAATGAACAAGATAAGTATAGTTTTCTAAATTGAAAGGGGCTCGAACCAACTTGTTCGTTGTTGGTACATATATGTGGAGAATTTTTTTGTTATTTTTTCTAAAAGGAAAGGTGAAAGGTTATAAGGACCAGTGCCAGGGCACGACTACTGCTGATATAGAAAGACCTGACCTAATAATCCACCCACACAGCTGACAGCCTAGTTTTGGCAGTAGTACATAGTTTTTTTTTGAAGAAGAAGAATTTGTTTGTTTGTGTGAAAAGGAGGTGAGAGTTTGTAAAAAACAAAGTTGGCCTTTTGGGTTTCTGTCGTCGTCGGGTGAGTTTAGTTAAGGTTAGCTCTAACTGAGGTTTTAATTAATAAAAGTGTTGTTTACTGTGCGATTAATGGAAATCCGTTTTCTAGCTCGTCACCGTCGCCGTCGTCATCGCCATGCCGCGAGTAATGATTAAAGGGGGTGTTTGGAGGAACACGGAGGTAATAAGTCGTAGTATTTTTATTATTATTTGGATTAAATTTTTTAGAACATTATTTATTATGCTTGAAATGAATAGTGAAACATTGACAAAAACAATTGACATGGGTGCTTTGCGTGTTTTTCTTCCAGGATGAAATTTTGAAGGCGGCTGTAATGAAATATGGGAAGAATCAGTGGTCTCGGATTGCATCCCTCCTTCATCGGAAATCCGCGAAGCAGTGTAAAGCCAGGTGGTTCGAGTGGCTGGATCCTTCGATTAAGAAAACTGAGTGGAGTCGGGAGGAGGATGAGAAGCTGCTTCATCTCGCGAAGTTGATGCCGACGCAGTGGAGGACAATTGCTCCCATTATTGGCAGAACGGCTGCTCAGTGCTTGGAACGATATGAATATCTCCTGTGAGACCTATTGCCTACTTGTTGTTGACATTTTTTGTAATTATTTGTGACACATGGCATGAATGCCTGTTAGAGAACAGTGTAGTAATTGAATAATGGCTCTCGACTACTTTTTACTAGCGATCAAGCCCAGAAGAAGGAGGAAGGGGAGGAGGAGGCAACTACTGAGGATCCCCGGAAGTTGAAGCCAGGTGAAATCGATTCAAATCCGGAAACCAAACCAGCGCGTCCGGATCCAAAGGATATGGATGAAGATGGTAAAAAAAAAATCTTTACTATTAAAAACTGCTAGTAATTTGTGCTCATGCTAAAAATGGTTTGGATAATAATTTTCCTAAATTGCAGAACTGGAAATGCTGTCAGAGGCAAGGGCCCGATTGGCAAATACCCAGGGTAAAAAGGCGAAACGGAAGGCAAGAGAAAAGCAGTTGGAGGAGGCTCGACGTCTAGCTGCACTACAGAAACGGAGGGAATTGCGGATGGCTGGGATTGATGTGAAGCAGAAGCGCCCAAAGCGGCGCACCATTGATTATAACAGAGAAATCCCATTTGAAAAGGTCCCTGCTTCTGGATTCCATGACACGTCAACGGAGGAGGCTTTTGATGCATCTGATCCAAATTTTCAACGGCTCAGACAACTGCAGCTTGATGGGGAATTGCGGAAGGAGAAGGAAGAGGTATTATGTTATATACTTTTAAATTTAACAATAATGGACTTGTTTTGTGGTCTGAAAGCGTCCCCTCACGAAATATATTATAGAATGTAATATGTAATAATTGATCCTTTCCCCCCCTTTTCATTGTCATGTTTCAGCGTGAGCGACGTAAGGACAAGGAAAAAATGAGGCAGAGGAAGGAAAACGACATGCCCCTAACTATGATGAGCAGCGACGACGAACCAAAGAGGAAAAGAAGTAAACTCGTACTGCCCGAGCCGCAAATATCTGATGTGGAGTTGGAGCAAGTCGTCAAACTGGGCCGGGCTTCAGAGGCTGCAAAAGAAGCGGCCAGTGAGTCAGGAACTAGGGCGTCTCAGACGCTTTTGAGCGATTATTCTCTAGCAAAAAACTCTTCTGCAACTACTGTTCTTCGCACTCCAAGAACCCCTGCCCCAGCTACGGATAGGATCTTGCAAGTACGCTCTTTGAAATAGCACAATAATAACATAATAATAAAAATAATCCATGATTTCCGTTTGTAGATGATATACTAAGGTGTAAATATTTGCTATATTTATACTGAAATAGGAAGCCCAAAATATTATGGCATTAACTGTCGTGGACACGCCACTCAAAGGAGGTCTCAACACTCCTTTAGTCGATGCAGATTTTAGTGGAACGTTACCCAAAAGGGACATTGCACCGACGCCAAATACAGTTTTGGCAACTCCGTTTCGAACACCGGGTGGCACACAGGAGTCTACTACAACACCTTTTCGTGGTACTCCGAAAGTCGGCGGAAAGACTCCTGCCGCAGGAGTTGTTACTGTTACTGCTACACCTACGCCTATTCGTGACAAGTTAAGCATAAATGCAGAGGAAGCAGGAGCAGCTTCTGCTTATGGAACGAAGACCAAGGTATACATGAAGGAGGTTCATGAAAAGGACTGAAACTGATTAATAATTATTTCCGATTGCTGGAGACACTGACTGACGTGTATCTTTCTTTTTACTAAATATTCCATGCGTTATATGTTCTTATTGTTTCAGCTTGTCAGTTCTCTCAAGGATGAGCTGCATGGTTTACCAACGCCTAGAAATGACTATGAAATTGTTGTGCCTGACGACGACGATTTAAAAGGAGGAGCGGAGGATTCGTCCGCAGTGGACAAGTCTACCAGAGTGGAAGACAAAGAGGATATTGAGAGACGAAATGAGTCTGAGAAGCGAAAGCGACGCATAGAGGAATTTAAGAAACTTTGCAAAGCAGTTCAAAGGGATTTACCACGACCTATGGACGTGAATATGACAAAATTACGTCCACCTGGAATGGACCACCAGTTGACGGATCTTCAAAAGGTTTGTGTGTGCTCATTTAATTACACGTTGTAGTTAGGTTTGTGCTGATTGATTGCGTAATTGTTTTACATCTCGGATTTTTTGTTTCTGTCATGCGTTGTTAGGCTGAAGAAATGGTAAAGAAGGAAATGGTCCTGATGCTGCATCATGATGCACTTGTTGCCCCGGCTCAGAATCAAGTTATTGTCAAAAAAGGAATGAACGCTGTGTATAATCAAAGCGGGCATTTGGCTTATTTAGAAAAGTATGCGTATGACGATGATATCACCCGTGAAGAAATGGATCAGGTTAATTAAATCAATGGGAATTTCCTTTTTTTTTGGCAATTTAGAAATACCTTGTAAAGCTGATTTGTAAAGCTTATAATAATGTTTATTTTGCAGGCTCGGGAACTGTTGCAAGCGGAAATGCAAGTTGTCAAAAAGGGAATGGGTCACGGTGATCTATCTCTTCCTGTATATACACAAGTTTGGGAGGAATGTTTGTCACAGGTCAGAATCAGAATACCCAATATCCTAACAATCCGTAAATATTAACGTTGTTAATTTTAAGTTGACGACAATTAGCTTTTATGTATGTACTTTACTGGAATTAACAGTTCATTTTTCATTTTTACTACAGGTACTATTCCTTCCCAGTCAAAATCGATATACCAGAGCATCCCTTGCCACGAAAAAGGATCGCTTGGAATCTATGGAGAAAAAGTTGGAAATGAATCGAAACATCATGACGACGGAGGCAAAGCGAGCTGGGAAAATGGAAAAGAAATTGAAAATTCTCACTGGTGGCTATCAAATGAGGTCTCGAGCCCTACTCAAGCAATTCCAAGATTTAAGTGATCAAATCGAAAGAAATCAATTGGAACAATCTACTTTCGAGTTTTTAAGAGATTTGGAGGAAGTTGCTGTACCCCGCCGTCTCCAGGTTTGTTTCAATTATTTACGCTACGGTTATTATATCCATTCATATGACAGTTATATTCGAGTGACTA
>JAANSN010004063.1:0-16239 GCA_036850665.1 Dicranocentrus wangi | reverse complement strand
GACTTTTCCATGCCTATTCATCATATGGGTATGGGTGGTGCATTGGTGGTTTTGAAAAAGTTGGACGGACGGACTGGGATTGAGAGTGTGGAGCATGAGGATCCTGGAGGAGGATGAAAAAAAAGTTGCTTCCCGCAGCTGCCAACCTGGAGCCAGCTTTGGAAGTAGTAGAAGTAGTAGTAGCAGTACCATTATGCTCAATCATCAAGTTGGATGGCTGATACATGACTGATGGAAAGTAGGTGGTGCGGTGGGGTGGTGGAAATGCTGGTCTCAAAAGTGGAGACGGATTGAAGGGAGAAGAAAAAAGTGTGCAATGGAGAGAGAGAGTGTGTGTGTGTGTGGTTGCTCACATGTGAAAGATTGGTTTTATAAGGTGAGTGGAATGCATGCGTAACGAGAAGATTACAAGCATCAACTGGCTTATCTCCAGCAGCTTATGGAGGGGTATTCGTGGCAGATCACTCTGTGTTTCCAGGTAAATCACGTCAGGAACTCACAAAACTCACCGTGTTGCGTCTTGGCGAGTTCCCGATACGCCAAAGTATTTCACTTTAAAGATGGCTAGCGTTATTATGTTTTCATGATGATGTTCCATAAGACTTCTGGAGCGTGTCCGGTTTTCAAATTGAAAATGTTCATATGCCATGCATTTACATTTCGGACCTGTATAGTTTAAAAGTATGAGGAAATACAATTTTTTTACAAGGATATTGAGGCTAGACAAGTTTTTCGGAGGTAACAACAAAGCATCGTAGGCATGGGCCACTGGGATTTTAAAAGTGCAGAGGATAGCTGAGATGAATANCAACAAAGCATCGTAGGCATGGGCCACTGGGATTTTAAAAGTGCAGAGGATAGCTGAGATGAATAAATCGCCACAAAGATAAAACACGGGGAATTAGAAGTTAAAAAAGCCATTAAAAATTTTCTAACTGCTCCACTCATAATTGCAGACAATATATAATGACTCTGCCACCTAATTAGAAAATCTTGCAGACATATTGTGCATACGTATATATTTTGGATGTATATATATTATGCTGTGCAGATGTTGAGTTAATTCCCTGCGATTCATAAACTAGTTTTAGGTTTCCTTAATTTTGCGCCGGAACTGCAAGGTCTGCACTTTCCCGGTCATTTTTCAGACTTTTTTGTGAGCCTAATGACGCATTTAATCTTTTTACTTTTTCTACAATAACGCTGACGCAAGTTTTTTTCTGGGGGTTGGTTGAAGTGTAGGAAGGAGAAACAAAAATGAGAAAGATGTAAATGTGATGAGTTTCCTGTTCCTCTATCTACAGAGTCGCCCTTTGTCTTTTTACTTTTTCTACAATAGCGCTGACGCAAGTTTTTTTCTGGGGGTTGGTTGAAGTGTGTGGGAAGGAGAAACAAAAATGAGAAAGATGTAAATGTGATGAGTTTCCTGTTCCTCTATCTACAGAGTCGCCCTTTGGCTTTTCGATTCTAATAACACTTTCTGAGGATTTGCACAACTTTTTTTTTCTGAAACTTCCAGATATATGAAAATACAGTTGGCGAGATAAAGCTGCTTCATCCACTCTGATTTTTTCAAGTGGGAATGGGAAGGGAAGGAACAATAATGCTGCTTTGCTTCGACTCGGTGTGGTACTATATGTACATTTGAAACCATTAAACACACATTTGCAAAAACAGCTTTGAATAATAACATTGTATCCGGAGCAGATTTTTTTTTCTCGCAAAATTCTCCACCATTTACAACGGATATTCTCTCAACTTAATTTGCCAAAAGGCAATTTTCTAATTTTCTTAAAAAGTCGTATAATGTATCACAAAAACCTTGCTTAATATTTACAGGGGGGCAATTCTATAGGGATTTTTTGCCATACTATATTTTCGAAAAGAACAGAATCGATTTTGTGCCTGGGCTTCTTGTTGGATTAGTTTAGTTTGGTAAAAGTTTCTTGGGTAAAACATCACCATTTTTATATCGTATTTAAGGTTTAGATTAGAAACTATAAGTGTAGTCCAAAAAAGGCAAGGTTTTCCCTTGCTTATTATTACCTAAATTTTGTTCATTTGGACATGGCAAATGAAACTTGAAGTGGCCGAAACCGGTCACACGGATGCCGATGACTGATAGACAACACGAGATATTCGCATTCGATTGTCCACCATTCGTTATCTCGTATGTTCCTTCAGAATCTGTATTACATTAGCTAAACCGTGGCACAAGTATTTTTGTGTTTCACACGGATGCCGATGACTGATAGACAACACGAGATATTCGCATTCGATTGTCCACCATTCGTTATCTCGTATGTTCCTTCAGAATCTGTATTACATTAGCTACAAGTATTTTTGTGTTTGGTGACCAAATTATCCATTTAGTTTACTTGTGAGGCATGAATGGGTTGCGAGCTCTCGTAGAAAAGTACAATCTAGATGCATATCTTAAAATATTATATCGACTAGAATTTAATCAGGTTTGCATGTTGCGCTCATTGTGCTCCTAACCCGCTCTAGTTACAACTATCGTAATAATGCCACCTCATTACTCGTCAGAATAGAAGGGCGGCGGGTGATTTGCCGTTGGAGTTCCATGACGGAACTGTGTGCATGCACGGATGAATTTCTAGCGCTCGAAAATATTTACAAAACGAACGAGTTTGCAGAGAAGGAAGTTGAGTTGAGAACGAGAAGGGGAAAAAGTTAATGGTTTCATCAACACCACCACCCTGGCGCTCTATTTCCCATTTCCAATTTTCATGCGCCTCTCTCTGCGAAGAAGATAAAGATCGTCTAAGCATTGAAAAGATCATGATAAGATCAATTTGGGACAAGTGTAACTTTGTCACAGAACAACCGTTCCCCCATCCTTCACCTTTACGACTTCTCCGGGCTCTATAAAAACTCAACTTGATGCTCTTTCTTTTATTTTCTTCCTCCTTCCTTTCTTCATCTTGGAAAACTCCTCTTGTTATTTCCTCCTCCTCCTCCACCTCCTCTTGTACTTAACTCCAATAATGAAAAGGACCAGGGGGCAGTGAAACAGATGTACCACGTCGTCGTCGTCGTCGTCGTCGTGTGAGGTAGTGCGGTGCGGTTTTTTTTTTGCAGAGCCTGATCCATGTAATAATCTACACGCTCATATATATCAGAGTTAGATAGAAGTTAGAAGATACATTTATTATGATGGGCTTGGGCTCTCTGCTTTAGTGAGAATCACGTCATACACTACACAGATTCGTACAGAGAGATAGTGGATGAAAGGGATACACAAAAAAGGAATGAAATGAATCCCATATACCTAGTCTCATGTACTTTCTGTCTGATTCTGATACGATCGTTCGTACATTCACTTGGGGAAAGGTCACAGCTTGGAACAACCAGCACATATCTTTTGTGCAATCCTCCTCATTCATTCATTCATTCATCTCCACTTTTACTTTTTGTAACTTTGTCCTCCCAGCTAAAAAGTTGCTATCTTTCAAGAAAACGAGAGAGAGAGAGAGAGGGAGAGAGAATCGTTTCATTTCATCGCATTGTAATATAACTTTCATTGTGGGACTGAGTGAGAAGAGTGAGAATCTCATTTCAACTTTCATTTCAATCCCTCAAGCGTCCGCAATCAAATTTATTTCCTCATCTCACTCACACAAGAAGTCAGTCTGCTCCTCAACAAAAACCGACCGTCCGTCGTCAGCAGAGCAGACAGACCCACTGCATATCTAAAGGTACTCCGGGGAAGGTTGAAGAGGGGATAAAACGCTACTTGGTTGAAGCTAAAAAGGATGCGCGCGGTGTGATTCACGACGACCGACGGTTTGCATTGTTCAAGAAAAACACACGGTCCTCACAGCCAACTTGCCTTTCGTTCGCGGCAGAGACATTAGGTTAGAGAGAACTTTGGACATTTCATTTCTCCAAAAGATGAGCTATCACTGCGGAATCAGTTGAAACAAAAGGGGAAATGGGTATAGGTAAAATGGAGAAATGGTGGTAGTAAATGGTGTGAGTGGTGCATTGCTGGTACTGGTATGGTGGTGGATGGAGGCGGTGAGCACTTTTCGAAACGAATGTGATCAGGCATCACAATGTTGACATACTCAATCTTTTAGCTCTGGAAGACATAGGTCTAGGCCTAGTGTGAAAAACTGCGGCAGTGAAACTTTGTTGGGGTTTGGAAGCACATGACATATGACTATGCCATCAATTGAAAGGGATACTTTTATACACGAATCATCACAGCTAGTTTACAAGGGGTTTGAAATTCGTTTGATTTGGCTGTCCCAATACATGTAAAGCCCACCACTTCATGTTAACTCTGTTAACTCTACACAACATCTACTGTTGCTTCATGGTTACGGACCTCCCTGAATAATAATTTCCGAAGTTGTCAAAATATAAAGTTAATATTTGAAGCCTTTGTTGTTTGGAACGTTATTTGTCGGGAAGAGTTGGGATTTTATGGATTGAAAACTCGTCACAAAAGCGTCTTGTCTTAACCTTAACCGTATTCGGAACAATACAAGGAGTTCATCCGTTTGGCTAGGAGGTTCTGGTGATTGGAAATGGATAGGTCTAGTTGTGGAGTGTCTAAAACCGTTGAAACTTTTTGGTGGAAATGCATACTGCATGCAACTTTTTGGGTCATCGGTTTAGACTGTTTTTACCGTATAAGCTGAAGCCTGTCATTAGGGTGATTTTTCAGGGGTTGTATGCATTTCCGCCAAAAAGTTTCAACGGTTTTAGACACTCCACAACTACACCTATCCATTTCCAATCACCAGAACCTCCTAGCCAAACGGATGAACTCCTTGTATTATACCCCCTATTCTTACATGCCCATCATTTTGTTTCTGTTTATCGTCTGAATTGAACAGGTTGAAATTGTGTGCCTTCTAAACCAAGCCCATTCCCAAAAGCTTCCACTGACCCAATATGGCTGCAATTCGTCGTCTTCAAAGAGAGCTGGTGGAGATTACCGGCAACGGCAACGTTGAAGGTTTCCGGGACATTAATGTAGACGATACTAACATTCTGAACTGGTCGGGACTCATTGTACCTCAAAGAGCACCGTATAATCGAGGGGCATTTAGGATTGACATCAAATTCCCTGTCGAATATCCGTTTAAACCTCCAAAAATAACATTCAGGACCAGGATTTATCATCCCAATATTGACGAAAAGGGGCAAGTGTGTCTATCAATAATAACTCCGGAAAATTGGAGGCCAGCTACCACAGCGGGTGAAGTGATCAGGGCACTGATGAATCTCATTAACGATCCGGAACCAGAGCACCCTTTGCGTACTGATTTGGCAGCGGAATTCAGTAGATATCCCCAGATCTTTATGAGGAATGCTCAGGATTTTACCCGCAGGCACAGCGAGGCACGACCACATGATTAGGAAGGAGTCCGATTTCTGCTTTCTGCTAAATCTTTACCTATAAATGCTCAGTTCCAATTTACATCACATTTTATTCGTATATAATTCTATATTGAAATTCTCTATACTGTATTCTATTGTATTAATAAATATGTGATCGTTAATAAGTAAAACACAATACTCTAGTTATTGGCTCACCTATGGAAAGTTATACACTATAGCGATTCTTTCAACTCCTCCGCAAAACCCTGTGCATCAAATATATGCTTCGCAAGGTACATTTTGAGAGCAGTCAAATTATCCTGCCAGTGCCATCCCTTTAATGTCCCCAGCCTACGTAATAGTTGTAAAAGTAGGAGAGAGGAGCGAAAAAATTGGTGAAAGGAGCTTCCCATCCCGCATCCCGAGTTCCCGACACCTTTTAGTAATTTGTCAAAAGCTTCATAATACGAAAATGAAAATTCTAGAACAATTTCTCCACTATAGAGTGTGGAGTGAAGAGTGGATGTAGTAAACAGGGAAGGTAAGTTCGGTCTGGCTGGGAAGGATGAGACATGAGGAGAGACACCACCGTTCCACTTGGGAGTACAGAGTCGTTTTGCGTTCTTTCTATCTAGTCAAGTCAGAGAGTGTCTTCAAAGGCAGATCGACGCGTCGTGGTTTGTCCCTTTTGAATGAAAGACTTTTTGTCATTGTCGTCCTCTCTCGGAGCTGCTACTACTACGACTACTACTCCTTCCTTTCTTCATTTCTCCCTGCTCCCATCCATCCAGCAGCAGCACTTCTTTGTAGCCCTGTTTGCTCAATTACATGCTTTCTTCGGGGTGAAAAGTGCTGAGAACTGGGAGAAGGTGTTATCATAGTATAGTGGATATTATTGGATACTGTAGTAGTAGTTAGTTACTTGTAGTACCTGCCTGCCTAGGTATATAGCTTCAAGCTCATCATCTTTCCTCGTCTGTCTCCCCCTCCTCCTCGTTTCCGTTCCTATCAACAGGATTTCCCTTCGGGCTGAAAATTTCACACCCGCCTAATGCATTATGTAAAACTTTGCCTTTTGTTCCCACCCTCATTCATATGCTGTCCTGTCGCTGTTGCTATCATAAATTATGAAATGCCAAAAGTCAAAAGCTGCATTCGTTTCGTACTCGTGTAATAAAATGGGATTACAAATACATGGAACCAACAAGGCAAGGATTTCGCTTTTTCGGTGGGGATAACTAACATGACAAAAGTCGAGGAATCATAACTATATACAGGTTATTAGGTAGAGAGACACGAGGATTTAAATGTGACCTACATTCTAAATCTTAAATTCACAGTTGACAGTTACACAATGAGTTTCTTGCATCTACTTACGCAGACTTGCTACTTGCCACACAATAAAACATCATGATAAGATGATGATGATTTACATAATAATATATCGGTCAAACTTTGACTGTGTAAATAAACACTATTGTGTGTATATAGTACTTGTTTTACAAGGTTTTTCCAGTGTCAAGTCATCAACCATTATGTCACCACCCAACAAAGCTCCAAGATTTGACCAATTTCTCAACCGATTCTTTCTCCGGACCTGGAATTTGAATTGCAAAATTACGTAGTATGGACTCTTGTACATTTCATAATAAGACTTTCTAACCAACCTTACATCTGATTTACCATTCCATTTTCTGACCCTTTATCGTTGATCCGATAAGGTTGATTGTCAATAGAGTTGCCGCAACGTCACAATGTTATATGACTGTTACGTTGTGTTGCTGAAGTGAAGCCGCTACCTCGCTAGAAAGATTTCGACGACAAGCATTTCATTTTTGTGTGCTCTGTATCCAAAATGCGTGTAGATTCAAATTACGAGTTTATCCAAATTGAGTGCGGTGTGCACGCAGGAATACGTAGTAACGCAAATGTATGAAATGCGTGTTTGTTTGGTTGTGGTAACGTATTCTTTCCTTTTCGGACTGTCCTCCGGACTCAGCTTATAATAAACTTCCAAAATAAACGCAAATAAATTACTAGACGCTACATTTTTCGCAATTGTCAGTGACTATTTCAGTGACTATTGGTTTTTTGAGAGTTGGTGTGATTTTTTGAGGGATTTACTTGCAAAATGAATGCACCAGCATCATTTGAAAGTTTTATTTTGTTTGGGGATGAGAAGAAGTATGTCCTACCAATTAAGAATTAGGAGGAGTATAGTTTTCAGTGTGGTGAGAAGATGGATAATATGTCTTTGGTTGGACTTCAAAAAATGTTTTCTTTTTTTATGACTTTATAGGATCACTTTTGAGACGGAAAGTAAAGTACCTAATGCCGCCATCATCATTATCAACAAGGAAGACCATACGTTGGGAAATTTAATACGCTCGTAAGCTTGCATTATGTTTTTAATCATTAAAAGATGTCGAAATGTGTTACAAAGTTGTTTTGTATTCGTACAACTAAGTATGAAGTAGTGCATGTTTCCTTTGTTGATGATTGATTCTGATTTAATGATTTTGAAGGCAACTTCTAAAGGACCCACACGTCATCTTTGCGGGCTACAAAGTGAGTCATCCTTTGGAGCACAAGGTTATCCTCAGATGTCAAACTACTCCAGAGTACACACCTGTTCTCGCTTTGAAGAATGCACTGCAGGATTTGATCAAAGGACTTTCCGTCATGGAGAAGCGGTTCAAGGTAGGGCGGAGACAATGTGTGATATTTAATTAGTGTGTCTAATATCATCAATTCGCCAGTCTTAATAAAAATCAAGTCGCAAGTTCATATTTACAATTTTATTATTCATTTTTCTTGTTTATCGGATTGGTATTCTCTTATAGGAAGCAGTGGACGAGTATAAAGAAGCCCACGAATAAAATTTTGCAACAGGGCTTTTGGACCTTAAATTAGGACGAAGTGAGAATGAATTATTATTGTTATTATAATGTTTCCTGATTGTTGACTGAGGGTGATTGTGTACCAAGGTTTATGTACCGTACTGTAATAAGTAATATGATGAATTACTTCGATGAAATAAAACCGGTATGAATTTGACGTAATTGTGTCTTCCAAGGGATGTATTTAGCATAATATTCCATTGTTCAACAATTCCGAGTTTAAAAACAATTCTGTATGTATTCATACCACCACCTTGTTACTTACAGCGACTTTCTGCGTATTCCAGTAAGCCTTACCTGCGCCGGCATGGAACCCCTGGGAATACGGTAGTGAAAGCGCGCCCGGGCAACTGCTGCAGCATTGCATCTTTCCATATTGACCAGGTGAATATCAAAGTATGGTCCCAAAAGCCGTTTCCAAAAGTTTACATTTTCAAGTTGGAGAGCCCTTTGACAGATACACAATATTCAGGTTCGGTATTTGTTTTAAAAGGTATACGTTAATTATCAATTAAAAGAAAAACACATCGAACTTCGTAGTCCGTAGTACCATCGGATCTTAATATCTTCTGTAATAGTATCCACCATGGTTAAATGTAGTAAATGGAACATCCTGTAGCTTTTCTGGAAATCAGGAAAGCACACTGCCTGCACCATCTCGATCGCTTTGAAAATCACGTCTACAATAGGATCTGCTCCCTTTAGTTGAAATTCGTATTGCGGCTGCGTGCATATGTAATTAGTGCAGTTATCCGCAGCATAAGCCTGATTTAAGAAAACAGCATTTTAGGGTTTCCCAAACTCAAGGAAAAAAAATGTTTAGTTTAGCATAGTATAAGTTTATTACAGTTTCTTTGCACATTCCGGTTAGAAGTGGCAACTCCTCAACGCGTAGTGTGCAGGTGTTCAAAATTCGCATGACCCACTTTTGATAGTCTTTGGACAGGTATTCCGTTCTGTCTGTCGCAGTTTTATAATGCAGGTAAGAAAATAAATGATACACACTTTGGAGGAATGAGACTGGAACTATTGGGCACACTTTGGAATAAATTGCGATGGATGTTTGGAGTTGCTGAAATCCAAATTTTGGTAGATGAACTGGTACTTTAGAGTTATACAGTCCTCGATTGATTACCTCCATCATGATTAATTCGTTTTGTTTCGTGACAATCGCTGCATTGTCGCCACTTTGTTGATTGGGCGCTGAGGAGGGCGCATTATCTCCGGGAAGAATGCTGGATGACGAGTTTACGCATACTTGTTTATAGTTGTCCACGTCAGTTTCTACATCATAGATGATTATTGCGCCGATATGACAGGGGTATTTATATATTTTGACTATTTTGAGTGATTGTCGTCTGTTACTAAATAAGAAGACATTGTCGTTAAAAACGACTTACGTTTTGCACATATGCCTATCATTCTGAGGGCGTAAGCTGACAGAGTCATGTTCGACGGAGGGTCCAGCAGAGCTTCCGAAAATCCTAACAAGGATCCTTCAAAACCTTTCGTAATATTTTTATTGGGCAATACATTTTATAGTTAGATATGATATAGTATTATGTGGGTTTGATGGAGGCTGTAGTTACGTTTACGTACCTAATAACACTAGCAGAGTAACCTTGAACATTATATATGGTGGTTGAGAGGAAAACATTTGTGCGATTAACTAACTATTCAAAATATTGTTACTGTTTACCACTGTCACATTCTGTACTGAAACAGAATCAAACGCATCTCTCTCTCTCTATATATATATATACAATACAAAACCACTCGATTTTGGTATAGATGTGACTTTGAAAAGAAGGCTAACTGCAACTTTCTACTGGGATTACAATAGTCCATTATTGTTTGAGTTGAATTCACAATTTGTATTTAAATGCAAACAATTCATGGTTGTATTGTTGTTTTATCATGGGTATAGCACATACATACGCAAGATGCACTGATTGAAACCAATACCGTCATCTATCCCTATCCGTTAACGTATCTGTGCTCAAATTCATATTTATATCTAGTTTCTGCAGTTATGATGGGACAGAACAGTTGTGATTGTGACTTCTCATTATTCACATAACACCATGCATGATGCTTTTTATGATATGGTGATATGGTTGATGGCTTCGCTTCAATTTGAAAACAGTTTTTCATAAAAAGCATGTCAGGTTGTTTCATTTTTGGAGGAAGGTTTACTCCCAGGTTTCACTCACTCACCCTCATCGATCTATAATACTTGTATAGATCCTCCTAGCTCATCCTCACATCAACTCAGCGACAGCTCCATTTCCATTGCATACATGCTATTGGAGATGTCAAGGGTTACCTTTCACGGGATAAGTGTGCGACAATAACGAACAAGACGATTGTGTCAAGAAGATTGCTACTTTTTTGTTCTCCGCTACCGCTACCCCATGCATGAACGCCGTGATCATCACGATGATGAGTTGATTGAAAGTGAAAAAGTTTTAGTCCTCGTCACAGATTTGTCATTCATATATTATATTGCCTAATGGAGCTGAGTTTCGAAGTGAACCCAGTAAAGTTTTTCCGAAGACCTAAAATTTTTGGATTTAATCCCTACTTTAGTGCAAAGTATTTGCGAAAGATTCAACCTGTCTGTACGCCCCTTGATCCTATCCGCTGTGTGCCAGCATGTGATGTGAAATACTCTGGTTTAGGCTCCTCCCGTCCCATCCACTATCCTCAGTCCCACGCAAAGTATCTCTCCTTCATTGTGCCCCTGCTGAGAACGACAACAATCGAATTGTCCATGATAGAGGATGCCTGGTCGCTAAGTACGCTACGTACGTGACGCTCTGGTACTTTGGGGTTTTCGCACTAGCAATATTTACTTCTTACTAGTCCCTTCCCCGTCGTCGTCCCGTCCCGTGTGATTAAATAAGCCGTATGTTTAAAAACTTTCCGGTCTTTGAAGGGGGTGATAGCCATCAGATAGTCAAGGATGCGGAAGGGGAGTCGCTATTTCAATCAAGCATAATTCCAGTCGGGAGTGTGTACCGAAGGATAGCTAGCTTGTTCCAGGGATCCCGGCCCCGGTTCTGTCCCGGCTTTAAGGTGTTAGTGAGGGATGCCTTCGGATCCACTGTTTTGACTATGATTTGCACAGGCTCAAACTTCAATGGAGGCTCTGAAACTGACGTGAGTGTATTACAAAGATTTCTTCTTCTTCTTCTTTTTTATACCATATTCAAGTTTTCTTTTGAAGACACACACACACACACATGTGGGTACACTTTCATCTCTTCTTAGCCACACATACACACACACACACACACACACACATTATATCACAGCTCTAACCATTCATGTGTGACATACATGATATGACAGGAAATGGAAGTTTTCTTAGCCAAATGCAAGCTCTCCATTGGAAAAGTTGTCAAACTTCCTTCTGTCTTCAAGGAATATGCAGTTTCTGACGAGAGAGGGGATCGGATATACCATATCCTTATTTTTTCATCCGTGATAGGTTTGTCAATCTATGCCGGCAACCATAGCTTAATACATATTTTTATGATGGAAAGTTGAGTTGAAAGTTGATAGGCTTGTGGATAGGGAGGAGGGAGTGAGGGAAAGGGAACTTGTGACTATAATAGAAATTATTATGATACACACACAACACTTTTTTAATACCTACATGGTTTGCTCCAGATATTTAGCCTGATATATTCCTTCTACTCTCCTTTTCCCTTTCGCTGCTATCGGCTCGAACCTTCTTTCTCCATGTTGACTTTTTTTTCCTCTCCAACTTTTTTTTCTTCTTCCAGAAAACTCTTGCATTGTTTCCACGTACAAGATTTTCCATGTGCAGCTAAAACGGGTTGTCGGAATAATCAAATGTTCGAAACGAACGTGGGCACGATTCGTTCCAAACTCTTGTATCGGTTACGGCCCATATGCACTCACGTATGAAAAGGTATTACCTTTAACGCATAAAGCTCTGCTGCTGGGAGCGTCGTATTTCTTGGTTAGTGCCATACACCACAACAGGACAGACGAGAGTCTTGAGTATCAACCAATATTTATTTTTTTATAACCTAATCTTTTCAGCAAAATAAAGTATTTTTTTGTCTGGTTTACAAACATGATATCATGATTTAGGCTGAACGGAGCTCATGGAGTAGAGAAAAATGTCCTCAAGGTTGACTATGATGGTAAATAAGATGATGAAGAAGAAGGAAGGCTAGATTTCTCTGGTCGCAAACTACGAATCTACGAAAACGTATTCAAGTTGACAAAGAAAGGGTGAATCAGGATGATGCGGGCCATTGTTACATAATTAGGGATATATGGACTAACTGAGAGTGTGAAATTATTTAGACTAAATATTCTGAGGTGGCATTTTTAATAAACTTGCTGTTCCGTCATCGTGATTTCAACATATTACTCGTATATAACATTAAACATGGAATGGTTTTACGTGTAATTACTAATAATAACATAACAAGTTCATCTTGTTCCAGAATTATTTACCCATCGCATGTGACAGTTTTGACAGTATTCTCATCTCACAATATCGAGTCTGACATCTCGTCAAAGTCATATCGCCATCATCATAAAATATAATACTTGTTCGCACCTCGCGCAGTTGTCGTAGAGAACGCCGCGCTAGTTCGGTTGCTTGCAGACCTATATTCATTACATAGAATGTCCATTCTAGAATACCAATATAAATACTAAATACTAATGGTACAGTAGTATTTCTATTAGAATACCGATGAGAATGACCATAGATTAACTTTATATCTCTATTAGAATGACCTTTCAATAAAAGAACTTTCAATAATCAGCGTGTATGAATGAATTGGGAATTTTGTATGGTTTTGATGATCTACTAGGTATCGTGGTCGACGTTTTACGAAAGCACTCACAATTCGCAACAACACTAGGACAAAGGACACTCAATGACCATGGAACTGGAAGTAGTAGCCGACCAGTATCCTCCACCCACTAATAATCCCTTTCAGCAGAGAGGTGATTATAATCCAGCAATTGCGTCGTATTCCAGCTCCTTCCTCCACGCACGCCACATTGTGAGAACGATGAAAGCCCGCTGGGAGTCGATATCCGAGCATCCAGATGATTTGGATAAATATAAAAAGTGGAAATATGTTGCTCCCGCTAAGACAGCCCCTTGTTCCTCCTGCACATCCAATTTCAAATGGGACTCTAATGACACAAGTGATAATGAACAAAAAAACGATAGAAAAAATAAGCACCACAACAAGGTTGACTTTCTTAATGTTCCAAAGGATCGTTACCAGCTAGAGCCTCTTCGTCCAGCGCCGAACGAGGAGGCTTCTCCTCAGTCATCTCAAGCTGACGACGACGACGACGACGACTACGAAGACGACCAAATAGAAAACAATGATTTTGAAGCTGCTGTTTCAGCTGACAGCATTACAAGAGGCTCAGGAGATGATACAGACGAGGATATCGAGTATTTAAAAAAGCATTCCACCCCTGAAAAGCGTGAGAAACGTGGTGCTTCTCATTTCCCTGGAACGGCAAGGGAAAACTCTCCTAATCCAGCCGAGGTTGCCACTGAAGCAGTCAACCAGGGGAAACCTCTATCTCCATCCCATTCCACGAATCCATTTATAATCATAACGGAGCCTGATGAAACTGGGGCATGTGCTGGAAATGAGTTCGAAATCGCAGCGATATGTCCAAAATGCAAGAGTAACTTCATCCCTGAGCCTTCTCCGGCGGAAGAGAACACGACGGCGGGAGTGGTATCCAGTCCAGACAGACAGACTCGACGACTCTCTGCCCCACCAATCCCCCCTCAGTCATCCGCGGTGGAGGAGAACAAGACCACGCAGGTGGTATCGGGTCCAGCGAGGCAGGCTCGGCGACTCTCTGCCCCACCAATCACCCCGGTGGAAGGGCACACTACGGCGGGGGTAGTATCCAGTCCAGCCAGGGAGGCTCGGCGATTCTCTGCCCCACCAATCCCCCCGGTGGAAGAGCACACTACGGCGGGGGTAGTATCCAGTCCAGCCAGGGAGGCTCGGCGACTCTCTGCCCCACCAATCCCCCCGGTGGAAGAGCACACTACGGCGGGGTTAGTATCCAGTCCAGCCAGGGAGGCTCGGCGATTATCTGCCCCGCCAATCCCCCCGCACCCATTCCCGGTGGAAGAGAACACGACGACAGTGGTGGTATCCCCTGCAGCAAAGCAGTCTCGGCGATTCTCTGCCCCACCACCAATCCCCACTCAGCCATCCGCTAACGGTTTGTTGGCTGTTGCGACTCACAACAGAGTCAGTATTTCGCCTTCTAACCGTCGCCGAACGACAGAGAGCATCAGAACCAATATCGCATTCGATCCTGAACAATTCGAAGTTGCAAAAGACTTTGTGGAAAAGTATGAAAAGGAGCATAGCAATGATGATGTGTCGTCGTCAGCAGCAGCGGATACCGTGAAGAAGGACATCGAAGTCCCTGCGAAAGAAACGGATTCTACCTATATCGCGTGGATATCAGTGACCGACAGTAAATCCGGGTCTAACAGCGCCGATTCCTCTAGCGAATCTCGCCCCGAGAAAAATAATACGGAGGACAGTAGCAGCAGACCAGTGGAGCGGAAGCAATCATCACACCACCACCAACTCGAAACCATAAAGAAACCTGTTGAGGTTCCTCCTGTCACTCCACCGTCCTCATCCACCAATTTGCATGAGGCAATAAGCACCAAAAGTTCGGTAGCCCTGCAAATGGACGGTCCCTCCTTTCGCCGAGCCACACTCACCGAGCAAGATCTGATGCTGACCGATTTGTCAAAGGAGTATGATAACTTATTTGTTGCTCCCTCCAATGTTATCGTGGAGCCCATTGGCAGCTCCGTGTCCGTCACTAACACGACCCCAAAAGGAGAGATTGATGGACTGGACGGGAGTCCGACTGATAATAAAAAGCGGCGTTCCAGCGCTTACGACAAGCGAAAGCGGAGCTCCCTGCCAGAGGTGAATTTATATAGAAAGAAGCAATATCACATTTGTCACAAGTGTCATAAAATTGTGGAGCCGGGGGATGAAGCCTTTCACTTGTTGTCCGGATTCAACACGGCCTGGCACAAGCGCTGCTTCAGGTGCACAGTTTGCGGGAGGGAGCTCTCCGAGCGGGATCACAGTTTTCTGGACAACGAGCCCTACTGCATGGAGCACTACATTATTGAGGCTGGCGTTCCAAAGTGCTTCCAATGTGGCAAGTTGATCACTGAGTCCACGTACACGACAGCCGCAGGTCACGCCTGGCATCGCACCTGTTTCGCTTGCCATTCCTGCAACAAGCCGTTGGTGGACACGAAGTATGTGCTGGTCCACGGGAAGCATCCGTACTGTTTCCATTGTCATGAGACCGTCTTTCCTAAGGTACTCTCAACACTTTTACCATGAAAAACCGACTTGAGTTAGTATCTTTCGAGTTTAACCGATTTACAAAATATTTTTCAAACGTCAGTATTGTCGAACATGCGGAGGGAAAATATCTCCTCTGGAGCCGTACGTCCAAACAGGGGATTTACACTGGCATTCTAATGACTCCTGTCTCCAGTGTTCGACCTGCAAGCGGAGCCTGGTGGGGCGATCCCTTCTCTTTCGGAAAGACGGTCATTTATACTGTAATCGATACTGTGCTGTACATGAAGTTGAAGCAAATATAGCACGATTTTGAGCAAGCATGAAAAATGTAGTTTTTGAAAAATTGGATATACTTTTAGACTGGCTTCAATACGAGAAAAAAAATCTGTCTTTTGTTCAAACATTTACTCACTTCCAGCCACCGTTAGCTTCTTTTTTAAAAAAAAATGCGGAGAAAGTGGTGGTTTTGTAACAACTTTTTTTTGTGTAATTTGTGTGTACACACATGGAGGAGCGGTAAACTTTTTATAATCCTCCTCCTCGTCGACGTCGTCCTCCTTCTCCTCCGCGATGGAAGCCTTCACCAAAAACACAAA
>JAANSN010004062.1:0-16245 GCA_036850665.1 Dicranocentrus wangi | reverse complement strand
CAGTATTTCCGGCGTACGTTATAACAACCAACAAAATTTAGAGCATAACAAATTTTTGCCACACACTTTATAACAACAGCAGTTAACTGATTTTGATTTAGAACAATCTAGAACAAGTACGGCTTCAAATTTTGTGGTTAGAAAATATTTTGTGGCTGCAAAAGATTTTATGGCTAGAAAAGATTTTTTTTGTGGTTGTTTAATTTACCTAAAAGAGTAGAGAGCTCACTAAACTGGTTCCGACGTTGTCAAAGGGTAAAGTCTGAGTGATACATTTGGATTTACAACTTGGCTTTATAATAGGTATGCTTGCTTGCGAATGATTTTGGTCTACTGCCTAAGCCAGGGGACACAATGACAAGCTTAAGCACTCTCTTATACGTAAAAATGCTGAGGTAAGTATTTATTATTTTGCCTTACACGGAGTTTCGTAGCAGAAGAGGAGTAGTACATACCGGAATACGGACAAGCGTTGTGTGGCATGCTGGTATTGGTATATCCTACGATGTATATGAAATGTGCACTTGGCACATTGGCTTCAATAGTGATGCCAGCTTCCTATACCTACACGGAGAACTTATACTTTTTACGTATGGAGACAATTGGAGGGTGCACGTATATCTCAAGCAATATGAAAATGTAAATGCATGTCTGTCTTTTACATGCGGTTATTATATCGTGTGTCGTCGTGGGTGGGCTGCTGCTGATGCAATATCGAATTATATCTTGGCTTACGCACACCAGCCAAAGCAGGTACCTAATTTAAGCAGAGAGAAGCAATGCAATGCAAGACATGGAGCACGTAAGCCAAAAGCAAGCTTGTGTCCAGAAAGAAGGCGAGAAACCACAGGATTAACATTATGACTCGCTAGCAATTTATAACTTCCAACTTCACCACACGCGGAAATCCAAACACCTCCTCCACACTGGTGAATGCTTAGCCAGTTAGGTGCAATAATAAATAATTCTCAAAATGTAAAAAACCACAAGATTACCGAACCATATTGTAAAAAACCACAAGATTACCAAACCATATATACAGGAGGAAGCCAGTTCATATACAGTGTTGATATTAGCAGCCGGTTTAGTTTACGTAAGGAAATGGTAATACCTACCTTTCTCCTTTTGAAATCTAATAAAACTACTCCATTATATAATGCCATCGAATAAGCTGTTAACGTAGCATTTTACCTATATGACACACTCAAGAGAGACATATTTACGACGAAATAATAAATTTTGTAAATGGTGCAAAAGTTGATTGCAGTTAGGAGGTCAGTTAGTTTTAATATCACTTGAAGGATGTGATGATTAGCAGTTCGACTGACCCCCAGCTTGAAAGACTGAAGATACAATCGGCCCATCATTCCATTCATGTATACACACATAGTCATCATCCCTCTACCACATGCAAGCACCATAGCCACCAGAAGGGATCGAACACGACTCATAACTCACTAAAGCCTGAGCACTTGCGAGGGAACCCACGGGGGACCAGTTACTCTTTTAACATCAAAAACAATAAGGACTAGCTGAAGTATAGCCTGTGAATATTGTCCTTTCCTTCGTCCATTTACCTATTTTGCTCAGTTTGTGCATTTTCTTGTTCATGTTATGATCGGAAGAAGGATGAGTGGGGAACCGAGGGAGAGTGTGAATAGAAGTTATTGTATTTGTATAACTATTTTTGTAATTTTTCCTTTTTCAAGATGGGAAAGGATAAGGATGAAGGACACATATGACACATGAGGAGGGGAGAAGCTGAAATACTGAAAGCATTGAGGAAGGATGAAGAAAGCATTGAAGAAATGTACTAACTAGCGTAGTAACCTACAATACTTCTGTAAATACAATGTAGCCTCGCTTTGCTAAGCTACAGAAGCTGAGCTGAGGAGGGAGATAGAGCAAAAGGATTTAAGAGTGGAGTGATGAACAGAGGAGTCTTGCACTCGAAAAGGCAAAAAGGGTGTTTTGTTAATATATTAAAGGTATTCATCAACGAGTACAACAGGGACGTATACGTATCTCTAGTTCTCCATCCACACGGCTTTAGTCCTCTCCTTCCCATGTTCTTTGAAATATTATTTTTCTTGCACGCTCAGTCCATATTCATTCAGCAAGCCCTCAAACCGTGCTCAATAAAAACAAGTGGATTCTGCATGATTTGATTATTAAGATTGGAGGTGAGGGAGTGAGTGAGTGAGTAATTTTTTTATTACATTTGTGAATAATATTGTTTGTTTGTGAGTGGACTACCTGCGTCTTGGTGAATAATTACCTGTTCGTGGTGACCATTATTTAATTGTTAATTATTTGGACCAGAGCCACAGGATACAGGACACAGGGGCTACAAAACAAGAGGATGTCGAAACGGGAAAAAATTATGGAGGAGGTGGAAAAGAAGACCACTACTGGAGGAGGATGTTGTTGTGACGATAAAATGGAAGCTGCACTGAAGAATGATTTGGTAATACTCCTCTTCAACATTTTTTTTTTCATATTTACTTTCATGCGATTGTTGACTCATGTGTTAATTTAACAATCATCAGTGGACAGTAGTATTGAAGGAGAATAGAGAATAATGAAAATTGGATTGAATTGTATTAACTTTTTTTAACCTGCATATTACATATATTATACGGTTTAGATTTTGGAAACTATTTTCAACTTGCTACTCTGGAAGGAGTTGAATGTGGTTCGCCAGGTGTGCAAAGACTGGTACCGCCTCTCTCTGCCAATTTGGAGAAAGAAAGCCCCTACCCTTCGTCTCCTTGTTTCCAAACGCGACTCCCGCCCTCCTTATCCTCCCATGATAAGCCAATTTCTGACTGCAATAATGCGTGGAAATGGAAATGAAGAGCCCCAATTTGTAGGTCTTTGTCAATACAGGCACTTTGAAATCGTGAACCTCTTGAGTGACGGGGACTGGAAGGTGTTCAACCTCATTTTTGGAGGAGTGTGGCAGTTGGATCACCAAGCTAACCTTGAACCGGATCTCGTTTAACAAATTGGATGATTTGAAGAAAGTGATGTCCTGCAGCTTCACACCCAGTGTCCAGTATCTTAAATTAACTTCCGTGGGCTTCGGATGGAAGTTGATAACGGAGGAAGAAGATGACAATGCTTCCGACTTGTCTTCTGCAGCAGCTTCTTCCAACTCCAGGTTCCAGAATTCAGAGAACCGTGTAAAGTCTCTGGATATCAGTTTTTCCTCGGACTGGGTAACTGTTTACATCGCTTGCAAGAGAGTGAAAATACCTTGGACCGAGTTACTCCAATGGTATCCAGGTTTGCAGGTATATGCTTCATTCATTCATTTAATCCAACTTACATTTAATGTCAATACTACATTCGACCGACATGCTAACAACCACTTTTAATCTTGAAGCATTTAAGGGTGGCGGAATTATGTGACCGATTTTGGACAGTGGAGGCTGCCACACTTTTTAATGCAATCACCAATCTTCGGCGAAGTAACCCGAACAATCTAAGATTGACATCAATAGACTTGGCGGAGATAGAGTAGGATTCGTTAATTTTATACAAACTAACTATGCCGCATTGTGTTGTATTCTCGAAGAAATGACTTAATTTATGGGAAACTATACACTTGTTTAGCGCTAGCAATTCAGAAGATGACATGCCTGCCACCTTGCTCCACACATTCTTCAATGACAATATTAATGAGTTCCATTTGGAGACATTTGGACTGCACGTCACAACCAACGCCATGTTGACGGGTTTCCACCGAGTCCTTGTCCAACAGTCGAAATCCTTGAAGCGACTTTTAATGCGGATAAATGAAAATATATCCCTTGAGAATTTCCAGATTCCAGAAAATAACATTCTAGAGAGCATCACTTTATTTGGGGAAACTTTCCCCAACTTGTCGTTTTTGAAGCAGTGCCCAAACTTGAAATCACTTGCATTTAAACGGGGGATCGTGAGTGACTACCATTCACGGACCATCACTATTATTAGTAAATCTAGTGATGAAGTCATGAATGGAGTTGTACTTGGCTCATTGAGAGAATTCTGTTATGAGCATGATCAAAACTACGACGTGCAAGATTTGAGCAGGTTAAATCGGTGGATGCCTCATCTGAAATCACTGCAAATTGGTCAACTATCCGCTGAGAGCCTTCGCATGGTTTTCAAGCTCTGGCCGGCCTTGGAAGAGTTGAAATTCGGGCATGGAGATGATGTGGAAGATGAAGTGATTACTGGAATACCGCGAGGATGTCAGACTAGGTTGTATCCTAATATTACCGATCTTAAAGGTTTTTTAAAACTATATTTAATCACTTGCCTTCTTCTTTTTAAGAATGGAGGTTAATTAATTAATATCGACCTTAATTATTATTAAATAGTTATGTGTGATGACTACACTTACGATTAGCCCTACTATTTTTTAAATTTTTTTTATAGAATTGAGATGTTTGCAGTTGACTCCAGTCCTCCAGAAAATCAACCCCAGTTTTACTGACCGTGCACTTTTGTCAGGATTCCTGCAATTGCCCAAGCTAACAAGCCTCAAGTTTTCAACTATTTACTATGTTAGAATTTAAGTATATAAATAATGAAATGGCAGATTAGGTCGCGACGCGTGCAAGCAAAGTGATAATATATGGTGCATTAAAACATTTAAAAGCAAATTTTAAATTCGGATTTTATTTATACAGATACCCAAGAGCACACTGGATTTAATGAAGAAAAAGATTCCAGATTCAAACATGAAGTCCCACTGGACTATAATACTATAAAATATAGGAAATAGGTCTTGCTTTTGAAATGACTAGTAGACCTAAGGTATATATAAAATACAAGTCGCCTAAGTTGTCTGATGATCATTGACTTTATCATGTAGAATTTTACACATATTTGACATATTTGTTTGTTTCAAGTTTCAATCCATTTATCTTGTTAGTAGACCAAAATTATCGCTATTATTTTAATAACTATTTTTTGTATAACATTTACTGGCTGGTTGTGAGGAAGACGGAGGCTTGAAGCGAGCATCAAACTCCAGGTTCTTCTTTTGTCCATGATTTGTTGACGATGGAATAAAGGACTATGGCGTCGCATAGGTCGTCTGAAGTCAGAGGCAGGATGAAAGGAAGTGTGTAAAAAGCGTATATTGAGATTTCTGCTAATTGTAAGGTAAAACAATGGGTGATTGGGTAATAATTGATTATTTAGCAAATAGGAAATGTTGTTTTTACTTTACCTAGCATGTTATGGAATTACTTATTTCAACAATGCAATTTGAGCCTGTAATATTAACCAAGCAGTTTTCTATCCGCCGCGCGCGCATGGAGGTAATCAATAGGATTAAATTTAGTCCGTATATTTTTTGTTTTAAAGGTTGTATATAAAAACTTCTTCAAACGTAGCCTTAGTTGTTGACAAATGTAATTGTGTATTTATTTATCATTATTTGTGCACAAAATACAAAATCATGGCATTTAAAAATTTTCACAACAACTTCATTGACAATCAATCAATTTTTATCGTCTAATTTGGATTAAATCTTTAATAGGGACACATCTCTACTTGAATTTCCTCACTTTATTTTTCCCTTTTCGACTTGTTAAATTAGTCTTATCAAAGGCCCTTGGGAGGTCCGGCGGCATCTCGGGATGTTTATTGTTCACGTGGTTCCTCAAGTTGTGCTTGTGGGCATAGCTCACTCCACAGTGTTCGCAGCAATACGGCTTCTCCCCCGTGTGGGTCCGCAGGTGCTCCTCCAACTTTTGCTCCGTTAGACACTTCTTCCCACAGGTGGAGCACTGGAATTCCCACGAGTTCACTCCAGCATGGGACTTGTAATGAATGGCTAAACCCTTCCTGTCTTTAAAACCTTTGCCACATTGTTCGCAGATGTGGATCCTTGACCGTTCCCCCACCGCCCTCCCCTCCCTATGAAAATACATGTGCTTTCTTAAGGACTCCGAGCCCTGGAAAACCTTTCCACATTTCGGGCAACGGACTAATGGCTCCAGCCCATCCTCCTGCTTCTTGTGCCCATATTTCTTGTAAAACTGGAGTTGATCCTCCGACTCAAATTTCTTCCCGCAGCCGCCGTCCATCCCCCCACAGGTAAATTTAAGGTGGAGCTCGGTCTTGTGAACCCTGGAACGGTGGTTGTTGAGATTGGAGCGGGACCGGAAGTCCATTCCGCAAATGGAGCACTCATGCAACTTCCCGTGGAATTTCTTTCGGTGGAGGTCCAGCTGGTGGCGGGTTAGAAAGTAGGCGGTGCAGGAGGGTTGATGGTCGCACTTGAGCACGTCGTCGGGTTTTTGAAGGCGGCTGACATCGTGCCAACTTTTGTAATGTTTTTGTCGGGAAGGCTTCTCTGTAAATGATTCTGGACACACGAAGCACACGTACTTGGCCCTCTTTGTATTGGTGAGGCTGACCCCATGGGCTCTGAAGCGATGACGTCTGAGCTGGACCTTAAGGAGAAAATATGCCCCGCATCCATTTTGCCCACACTCCAGCACGCTGGCAGGGTCCACGTTGCTGAGGTCGTGGTGTCGACGGTAGTGCTTCCTGTAGATCCACGGTGTCAGAAACTCCATGCGGCAGAGGGAACACCAGCGGTCATCTTGGTATTTTGGGTTTGTGGGTACTTTTACTCTCAAGGGCCCTACGCCCAGGCTCCCGTCGTCCTCCTCATTATTAGTCTCAGCGGCGGGCTCATCATGAATTTTGCTAATGTGGCACTCGAGCTGCCTTTTGGTTCGGAAGTAAGCCGAGCAGGAGGACACTAAGCACTTTTGCACTTGCGACGGATCCACGTCCTTCACATCATGCGCAACTTTATTGTGAGCTTGAAGCAGGGCTGCAGATGTGTAATCTTGCTTTGCATATTTCACAACATTGCCAGCTCTCCGTTGCTTTACTCCTCCCCAGCAGCTTTCCTTTCGGTAAGATCCTCCTTTTCTGAAGTAGCGGTTTTTGGTCTAATTTTGGGCTTTCGTCGCTCAAAATATCTTCATTCAACTCCTCCTCTCTTTCAAAGCTTAACTTCACGTCGTCGTCGTCGTCTCCAGAGTCATTTTGCAATTCCTCCGAACCATTATTCTCGGCCTGATGATCGTGGCTCTCTTGGTGAAAATCACATCGCCCTTTGGAGGAAAAGGTTTTGCTGCACTTGTTGCAGCGGAAGTGAGCACGGAGTCGACGGGGCTCTTCTGGACTTTCTTCGGCAAGCTCTTTTTGGGTCAGGGTTGAGGAGATTAAGGCTAATTCATTTTCCACCTCCTCCTCTCGCTCCATGATATCATCAACATCACTTAACGCTTCGAGAATATCATCAGTTTCTTCTTCGCCCTGCTGGGTTGGCTCACAGCATTCTGAGTCTTCGTCATTTATTTCTGGACTTTCTTCGGCAAGCTCTTTTTGGGTCAGGGTTGAGGAGATTAAGGCTAATTCATTTTCCACCTCCTCCTCTCGCTCCATGATATCATCAACAACACTTAACGCTTCGAGAATATCAGTTTCTTCTTCGCCCTGCTGGGTTGGTTCACAGCATTCTGAGTCTTCGTCATTTAGCAACTCCTCTCTGGACAATAATACAGTCGGCTTCGGCTCCTGTGGGTCGCCGGTCCCACCGGCTCCATCTANGCAACTCCTCTCTGGACAATAATACAGTCGGCTTCGGCTCCTGTGGGTCGCCGGTCCCACCGGCTCCATCTACTTCCATGATGAGTTCCTGGTGGGGTTGTGTGCCTGCGGTCTGTACCCGTTCCTCCTTGAATACTAAAGTGGTAAGCCCGACGTCGATCATTGTGTTGATACAAGAAGAAGAATCCACCGCTGAATTAGAGATAGGAAATGCTTGACTTTCGGACTTCACGGCTGGACCTTCATTGGAGGAGGAGGAGGATGATGATGGAAAGGAGGTTGCTGAACTTGGATTAACTTGCAAGGACGGTGGCGACGACAATTCGCTCCTCCGCCCTATACCGCTCTTCTCCTCCAATTTAGTCAGTCTCACCCGTGGAAAACTTGTTACCAGCTTTGTCGCACCTGAAATTAACAAACTCACAATAAAACGCAGCCATTCATCACCACTCCAATTCATTCGTTAAAAATTTTCAGGCTAGGGTTAATTGATGCCTTACATTTTCGAATAAATCTCCGTCTCCACTCCTCCACTTGTTCCAACGACAACTTGTCCTCCCTCCCCTTCTCTGTCGATGTCGATGAGTTGTGGTGGTGGTGGTGATATTCCTTAAGTAATGATATTCTGGAGGGAACACGGGAGGCGCACTCCATGATTCTTTTTATCTTTCCAATTTTCCACTCCAGCTCCATTTCGACCTTCCTCAGCATTCCATACTGCTCAGCAAACTGCTCCAGAAGGAGGGAACAGTCTGGACAGAATTGAAGTCCAAAGGAGCTGGAGGAGTTGAACTCGCTGAGCCCGAGGAACCTCTCAATCGGAATAATATAATTGTTCCTCATCCTCTTCTTCTTCTGATATTGAAAGGAGCTGCTTCCACTTTCTTTGAGGCAAAATATACAATACGGGGGAGTCTCTCCATTGGGGGAAACTTTATTGTTTTCAGTTTCAGCAGCCATTTCTAATTGTAAGACACACGTACATCCATACAGATACAGTACAGGTTCAACAACTTCAGCAGTCAGCAGGTTTCCAACTCGGCCTTTTCGATTGTATAAATCCGAGCCCAGACAGAGTCTGAATCCGAATAAATAAATAAAACAATTGAATATTATTATTATTATTATTATTAGCAAATAATTGCGGTGCTTAAACTTTTGGTAATGAATGAGTAATTATTAATTATCATTTCTTCCAACTGACTGCACCTCTGCTCACGAACTCAAGTTAAAAAAACAATTAGCTAAATAAAAGTGATATAAATTTAACAAGTGATCTGTAACGGGTTCCTATCCTTGGCTTCCATCCATCCAGTTAAAAGTGTGTCACTCTAACTCTGCGTGTTTAGATCAGGGTTAAAAAAATAGCTTAGCAGCTTCTACAATTGAAAAGGAAAGTGTGCATGTGCTTCTTCAACTTTCACCTCAGTCAGCTGCTCAGTTGTTTACAAACAAGCAGAACTTCTTGGTGTAATACATAATCCTACCTAGCCATTATGCTTCCCGTGTTTCGCTTTATCCCTTCGACTTCCCCAGCATGCACTCGATATTCTTGAGGTACCCCAAGCCTCCGCGGCAGACAGGTTCAGTTAAATACATCATCATCAACATATGACATTACCCATGACATGACATCTAACATTGTGATGAACGAGAAGCAAAACAACATAAAAACAATAAGACAGATAAGAAATGAGAAGAGAAAGTGCTCCAGGAAAAAAGAAAGATGTCAAATAATCTTTTATATTTCAGGCTATCGCCTTCCTTGCCTCACCTTTGACCTTTAAACACTCTTTTTAAACACGTTATTTATATTGTAGAATTATTGAAAAGGTTCTACTTTGATGAGTCGGAACATGGCCTGGATTTTTCTACTTCGAAATCTGCTCCAGGTCCCGAGGGAGCAACTTGTTTGTCTGTTATCAAAAACTGGGGTGAATCCTGGAGAATGGTGTAGCTTGTGTGGAACATGTTCTCAGGTGGTTGTGGAGGCTTTCCGGCTCCACCAAGAATGCCAAAGGTTGCAGTCCAAAATTGACAATATCGAAAACCGGCTGAGGGCCGAGATTCGGCGGACGGAGACTAATAAGTTTCCACGGAGCGAGGAGATTTACTTTGGGAATAATGATGATGAGTCTGGTCCTGGTGACACATTAGCTGTGCACAGGATTATTCGGGAGTTTATTGGAGGTGGGTGAATCCTGTCTCAGTCCTCAGTGGTCAGGCGTGATGATGAGCTTGAAAAAATATTTTATATTTTTTTACTGATTTTTGCGTAGGGTTGATGATGTTGATGGTCTATTATTTGTTGCAGGTGGAGGTGGAGGTGGAGGCGTCGTGTGATGCCTGAAATAACCGGTGCTGCTGGATGTGAAGACAGTGCTGAGGAATCTTCTGCTGGGAGTAGTTGTGCATACTTAAAGGGAGTCAGTAATGGTAGAAATGACGACGGCGACGACCATGAGGAGGAAGAAGGAAGTGATCCGTTAAATATTCTTCCCATAAATGCAATTTTTCAGCCTGACGAGGATACCACGACGTTTACTCGCTCCAGTAAAAATATGAGAGTGTAATTGATTAGTATGATTATGATAAGTCATAATATGTATTGATGATTTTCATGCGAATTGTTTCAATTTTTTGTTGCGAATTTAATGTTTGCGTTAAACGTAATTTGGCCTATCGTTGATTGTATTATTAACAGGTCGCACAAAACAAGTGGAACGTTGACAAGGCATAAAAAATCCCGGAATTTAGTTCAGTCAACAAAAAGTTCGAAACGCCATCATCTCAAGATCCACTCCAACAATAATGAGAACAAAATCAGAGACTCCCTCGTTGAATCACTTGCAAATGAAGCTGAACAAATAGTAGTTGTTGGTATGTTGCTGGATGCCTGGCTGGATGCTATTTCAGAGTATTATTTACTAATTATGTTTTAATTTTAGTTGGTCATTAAATTGGTCGTTGATTCCCATTGTTTCATTCATGATTATATTGTAGACTGGACCGGACAAGTTCAGATCAAAATGGAGCGACCCACTCCTAGTGACGACGGAGGACATGACATGGAAACTGGCGAATCAGCCAGGATGGATGACAATGATGATGAACCTGGTCCAAGCAGTTCTATAATATCCTTCACACAGAAGATGCACCACCAAATTCCATCAAATGCAAATTCTGGCAACATGAGAGCGTCTTCATCACTGAGCCTTGCTGCTCTCATCCCCGCTAATAATATCTCCGTTTCTCCGGCTCATCATCAACCAGCTCGGCCTATTGTTCGTCACAAGTGTCACCTGTGTTGTAATACCTTCAGTACTCCTGACAGTCTCCAGGCACATGTGGATGAGAAACATTCGTTTCCTTGTGGGAAGTGTGGTCGCATTTTTGTGGATAACATGCGCAAAAATCGACATGAAAGGGACGCTCACTCAGGGAAGGTCTACCCCTGCCCTGTTCGGGATGCAATAAAATTTTAAAAACAAAAGCAACTTTTGCTAATCACAAATGTGTCAGAACTTGTTGTGAAGGGTGTGGAAAGATCTGTCGAAGCTCAAGTAGTTGAAGTAGTTTAAAACTCCATAAATCTACTTGTACGGAAATTATCTCCCCTCCCTAATTGTCGAGAGTAATGTTAATGTTGATCAGAAGATGGATGACATGGAGAGCATGGTTTTTATATAGGGAAAATAAATTAAACTGAAGATATTACAAATTAAATTAAATGCCGTGTCAAATTAATATTAAACGCTCACATATCGACTAAATAATAACAGCCTCTATCTAATAATAATAATAATAATTTGAAATAGTAATGTGAAAGTAATTAAATGCCGATGTGTGTGAATGTACAGGATACTACCCTAATATACAATTTACAAAATTAATTAGATAATCACACACACAAGTTATATAATATTCTGAATATAATGGATGTTTTTATTGCGTGGTGCATAAAATAAATTATCCTATTATATTTTGTTTGATAATCACAATTATGCTGTATTGTTATACTTTGCTGTAATCATTACATCTGGATATATCTACCCCTGCACTAATGTACTACTTGGGTTAGTGACTATTTGTCCACGACCAAAGTTTACAAAGAAATATTTTCTAATTTAAGGTTTCCACTGGCAAGTTTTTCCATGAGGATAGACTTTACACGTTTAAAAGATTTACAACGAAATTTATTCGAAGCGCTAACTTTCCATTTAAATAAATTGTGACAACTTACATTTACAATATATAACGGCTTTAGTCGTCAACATCTATACAATAACAATTAAATCAAAAATCATTTGTTACGTGCACTTCGTCGCACTGCTATATTGGCAACATTTTTTACGCTTCCTAATCGGTGCAGTACTCTTCTGAGGTGTGTACTACTTATACACAACCTAAATGCACCATAGCTTTAAAACCTAATTTCACATATGTTTCTAAATGATTAAACTGAATTCGTAAAAACACAATTCTAACCAAACTAAATAAAAATATGTAATATGTTTAGGGAAGTAGTCCCAAACTTTGTTCATCAGCGGCACGGATAATTAATGCCAAACTTACAGATAAAGTTGATAAATGGTGATATACTTTCAACTTCAACTTTTGACTCGATGCGGGGTCATCAAGGGACTATCTTGTAGCCAACCTTAAAACTAAATGTTGGTCTCCAGTTGCGCCAGCTTGCCTCGGTGCGGACATCCAAGTCAGGAATCTTGTGTTTCAGAGTTTCCAAAATATCGGCAGACAGCTAATTAATTAATAGACGACATAAAGAGAAGCTTTGGTTGAGTTATAATTAATTATAGGATACTTTGTTTGTGTCACCCCTGCTCAACTAGTAAATATATAATTAAATAAAAGCCTTACCTCCTCCTTTGCATAAATATGCAGGCTTTTCAGATTGGGAAGCAGTAAAAACCCGTGAGTTATGGAATGGGAGGAAAGAAAAGTTGGCGAGGAGAGAGGATAGGCTCGCTCTTGAGAAAATTTTTCCAAGACTGTAAATTACAGAGTAAAATAATATACATATTTTTAAGTAGAATATTAATTTCAAAAGTAAAGTTTTACAAATAAATAAATGCATGTAGCACGCACATTTCATATGAGCTATGTTAGGAGGACGGCTTTCCACAGGAGGAATATCCGTCAGTACTAATCCGGTCAGGTCTTCGTCTCCAATTTTACTTTCGAGTGGAAAGTGAAGTTCCTTGAGAGTGTTTTTCCAAGTGGTGACCACCAATGGAAAATTTGTTTTGTTTAAAGGCATATTCAACCGAGTCAGATTTGGCATGGAGGCTGCCAGTTTGCTAAACTTGGCGTGGTCGTCGATCATGCAGTCTGACTCAAATTCTTGCAATTTCTCCAGTCTCAGCTCGATCTCAAAAATTGGATCAAATTTATTGCAGCGATAGGTGTGCACATGAAGTATCTTCAGGTTTGGAGTATATTGGAGGAAGCTGAAGTTCCGACTCATGAGACCAGAGATCCGCAAGTCAGTCAGTTGTTCGAAAACAACTCCACCAAAAAAGTTGACAAATGGGAGGGAAGACCAATCATACGAGCTATTTCTGGCGTGGAGCGTTCGGAGGCTGCCCGAGTACAGCTGCAGTATTTTCCTCACCTCGGGCTCCTTGGTCATTTCTCCAAAGTTGATTTTTAGGGTCTCCAAAACCAGGCCTGCTTCCTCGAATGCATTCGCAGTTGACTCGAACAGCCAAGGGTTTTTAACTCTGGATTTAAAAACATTATTTTTGGATTAAACAGAGCAACAAAATTAATCATTTTAATGTTTATAGCTAGAAAATCCTATTAATACAAAAGCGCATACATCCTCTTGTCTTACATGTTGATTATATCCAAATGTCTAATTGGCATCTGGAATCCCGTCTTCTTCATACTTATAATATCGTCAAGAATCTGCGTCAGCGGCCATCGACAAGGGTGGTCATTCTCCTTGTTGGGTTTCACAAGCTCCGCTAGGACAATTGTCTGTTCAAAAATCTTTTTAGTTAATATAATAATAATAATGATTATAAAACAGTAATATATTGTTGGCAATTTCTTTTCTTACATTTAGTTTTGGATAGCATTTGAAAATTTCTTTCCACTTGAGGGGAAAATAAATGTTCTCGTTCTCTCTTTCTTTTGGATAGTGGAGGGTAAGGGATTTGAGATTTTGCTGTGGACAATATTCCTTCACATTGACATGCAAATATTGATAGGAAGTGTCATCACGAGATCCTTCAAACATACAGTGAGAAAGGGTTAAAAGCTCCTCCAGATTTGGAGTGTCCCTGAAAATCACGTCCCTCAAGCAATTTAAATCGTCGATATAGCATTTGTCCAGCACCAGTCTTGTCATCGAAAGGCCGCAGAAAGACCAAAACCCTAATTTTAGAGATAGGGCGGTGTTGGCTTTGGCCATTCGACCATTCTGTAAGTTGGAAACTGGAGTAGGGTTTCTCCAGCAGCAAGTAAGTCTGGTCCTGGATCGACCCGACAAACTCTTCAAGTCTTGTCATTATCTGGTAATTGTCACACTCATGCGAGTATTTAACTGTGTACAGTTTTGAAGGCTGAACGTTGTCACAAACGGTGCAATTCTCGGAAAATATGGGAGTCGCCCTGGACCGCCAAGTTTTCAGTGACGCCTTGGCCCATGCCTTACTGACAAGTCGGAATCCGGAAAGATCTGCTGCGCTGGTGGCATTGGTGGGGCAAACCGAGAATAATGTATCCAGTACCTGTGGAATCAATCAGGTTTCCAACAGGTCATTAATAATAAAAACATTCAATTATTAGATATTTTAGCTTATGATAGGAAATTACAAAATAAGTAGCTTACAATTGGATTTAGCATTGGGTTCTCTTCCCGAGAAAATATTATTGAGTTATTTGAGGTTCCCATTTTGCAGCACGAGCGAAGCCACCGAACTTAACTAAGCAATTCAAATAATTTGATGGAGAGTTAGCCGAGCTGAGACTGAGGGAAGGACAAACCAGCACAAAATCACAGAAATATAATAGTCGCCAGTGATTTTCTAGCGACCGAATATCACTATCAACAGTTACAAATAAAGTGAATTTGACTCTGATCGTGTTCTGTTGTTATTGGTTGGATTGCTGGATGCAGAATGCGGACTGCGTGCCAGTAGACCTTTGACGTGCATGCATGCATGCCTTCAGTCATGTTCATGCAGTTAGAACAGGTTTTCCAGGACTAACAACAAAAGCATAAATTGTTTCCACTCAATACAATGGAAACTCCACTGACTGAGGTATATTATTTTAAGCAAACATTTCTCATTTTATCCCTTTCGTATCCAAAGCTTCTTTGCTCCCTTGTCTAAAATCCTTAGCTCTAACACAATAACAGCTTCCAAGGGGTTCGTCTGCGGATTAGTGGCAATAATAGAGGTAACAGGTTTTTGGGTGCACTCACACAGTTTTGGTTGGGAAATATCAAAGGGGAAAGAATAAGTTCTACATTACTTGGATTGTCACATGAAGCAAAATGTATTAAATAAGAAAACCCATCAATACCACAAAGCAAAATTTCATTTTTTCATAGCTTCGATTTATTTTTACTTCTTGCTTATTTAGGAAGAAGCAATATACCCCGATAAGGGTACCCGTGACATTCAACTTTGGATGAATAAATTCCAAAAATAAAACTATTAATTATTACACGTTTAGAACATTTCCTCAAAATTTGGGCTTCGTAGGCTCTGAGGTTAGAAGAAGGAACAGCCAATAAATCCCTGTGTTCTCATTACCAGTTTCTCGTTCATCCTGACCCGTGCATGTCCTAACATGAAGAAAAAACTACAAAGTTGACGCAAAAGTACCCTTGGACTAAGGAATGGACAGGGATTTTACCCTAAAGAAGAGTGCAATAAATATAGTTCCCTACAGCAGAACTCCAACATTTACAATCTACAAAATATGTGCAATGGTGCATTCTAAGCTACATTATTAATCTGATTCTTCATACGGAAATCGTCCCATGAATTATTATTTTTGCGAAAAATATATTCTCCAAACCAAAATGTTTCATGTATATTCACTATCAACGCTATCGTCACTATCTACTCTACAAGAAGATCTACGAGAAGACAGAAAGTGAAATTAAACATGACCAGTGTCGTGCTGACCTCGATGAAATTGCTCTCTCCCAGTTTTATTTTCAGAGGCCAAGCTGAGCGAATTTGTAGGCGGGCGAGCTGAGGCAAATTATTCCTCTGCCTGAGCTTTGCTAAAATGGAGAGAGAGATTGTATTCACCTGCCCAGCTTCATCTATTCCCATCATATGGAACAGATGCGTTAGAGGACATCCTGTTATTACTACTACCTTTAAGAGCATGTGCAGGTTGCTAGATCCGCCTAGTGATCAACACCTGCTTGCAAGCCAAGCCGTGGCACAAACCTGGCTTGCAAGCCAAGCCATCTCAAGCCGTGAAGGAGCTACAGGTAACCAAGTCATCCCTTATCTCTAATTTTGCGATAAAAAGGTTCATACCTCATTTGCATAATATTGCGATAAAGAAAAGGGTCAAATCTCGTTTGCATATTATCGTGATAAGGAAAAGATTTGCACG